>WEIV01015432.1:74271-113684 GCA_013390005.1 Calyptomena viridis
CCCGTTCTTTTACTAAGAGGGTTCAGTCTCATTTATGAGAGTAGGATTGTAATCCACAGTAGCATAACTCTAGATAATACGCTAACTGCTCTCTAGTTTGAATTTTTGATTTTTTTTGTTTTTAATATTGTTGTTACTATGAAATTCTCTACTTCCCATTTTGTTTAAGTGGAGAAACTAAAAATCAGAAAAGGCAAGACAGTTGCTGAAACTGAATGGGGTTTCTGTAGCACTATGGTGACTAGATAGTTTATCTACACATAGATAGACTTTTCCTCTCTTTCTCTTTCCTTTTTTTTTTTTTTTTTTCATCCCTCACATATTTTCCTGCCTTGTGATTTTGGCTTAATATGCAGACTTGGGAGGAAAAATCTTTATGGGAGAGAATCACCCAAATGGAAATGTATAGGCAGATTCCTATATAAAGAGAAAAACCACTCGGTGTCCCTGAAAAATCTACTTGATTGTATTTCATATAACAGTTGTGAAAAGCTCACTTTTTCATTAGGTATCTGATGTTATGCAATCAGTGCCTTAAATACCTTTGGAAAAGTAGTGGAATGAGATGGGGTTATTCCAAGAATGTGAGGTTCCAATGAATATTCTGAAATGGCAAATATCAAAATTCAGATGAAACTATGATGTTGCTTAGCAACTGTGGTAGTCTCTGGTGGTACAGATGAGTACAGTGAGTGTTTACAGCAGCAGTGCTGCTGTAAAGTGAGTCTGTCTGAAGAAGGAGATCTGAAAAACCTAGTTTGCTTTGTGAAATTTTAAAATGCTTACTTCCTCATTCTGGTGAACCTTCAAACTATCGTTGTCAGGGAAGGAAAACGGAAACCTGACAATAAAACTTACTCTGCAAATTAATGTTTTTCTAGTGATAAACATCACTTCTTACCAAATACTTTGGTCTTATGTTACGTATTATAGTAGCAATAAACTCCAGTTTTCCTGTTTCTTGACTTGTCTTCAATTTGATGCAGGATTATACTGCATTAGTTGTGCATAGGCTGTAGCAGCAGAACTGGGAGAAAGAAAAGTATTTAATTTTATGGGAATAATATAAAATTATTTTAATTTTTTTCTTGTTGCATTGTATTTTGATATATGTAACTTCTTGCTTATGCAACTCATGAACTATTTTGAACATTCTTCCAAAATGAAATTTTGCAGGTGGAAAATGGGATGTGAAGGTTGGAACCTATGTATGAAAACACAGTCTAAATTTGTGGAAATTTTAAGAGTACTCATTTTAATCAAGATGTAGGTGCAAGGATCTGATTCAAAAAATGTATTGCGTTCCTCTTCGAGTCTATCCTGATGTTTTCACCCAAAAAAGTGCTATGTTTTTGATGGGCAGTTTAAAATCTGTCAGTTGCTCAGTGTCCCCTAGTCTGGACTTCCAAAAACAAGCTTCCCCTTCCAGAATGGGATCATTAAGCTGTGCAATGTAACTCGTCCTTAAGACAAAGACATTCATAGTAGTGTTTATTTGACATCTTGTTTGTCCACATTGTTACATAGGGTATTCCTAAATAAATGTGAAAACAATTCTGTAATATCCTGTCAAACTTGATATTCCTTTTAATGTCTAAGTATATTCCTCTGTATTTTTATCAGCAGTATTTACCTCCATGTCAGAACAGGAAACAGACAAAAAATTAATTAAAGATGGAAAATTAAGAACTAATTTTATTGGGTGAAAGAGAGGGAAGTGGGGTGCTTGGAACTCATATCTCAGGCCTGATAGAAGTCTGTGTCTATATGAATTAGAATCTGAAACTTAGTTTCTTACTTCAGTTGTATCAACTTTTTTGCATATCTGACTAGAGAGAGCAAACAAGATGAATTTTTTATTCTGAGTGGAAGTTGCTTAAAGATAAGATCACTTCTGCTTATTTTGGTCTGATGACCTACTCTTTGCATATATTCTTCAGCTTCCATATACAAGAGTTATATTTAAAACTCCATGCAAATAGAACTAGATCCTTAAGTTCACAACCTAACTACCATTTTAGGCTTTTTTCATTGTAAGCCATAGCTATACAAGTAAAAAATATACAGAGTATATAAAATATATATTGTGTGTGTCTATGCATGTAATATATTCAAAGAGGAGGCGTTTTGTTTGTTTTTTGATGATTGAGCTTATTGGTAGAAGATTGTTTATCTTGAAAGGTACCTTCTCAACTCTGCAATTACTGCTCTCTTGCTGAAGCTGTAACAGTCTTTCAGAAGACTGGTGGACTAGTCATCTGTCAACCTTTAAAAGTCCCGTTTTGGAGGAGTTTTTAATATCCGACAGTTTAGTGTTGAGCTTCTGATAGTTATATCAGCCATATAGCTAAGTTTTCCCAGATTGGAAAGGATCTCAAAAGACCGTGTGGTTCAACCTTCCTTGGGAAGAAGAGCCCAGATGAAATTATCTAGCACCCTGTCAAACTGCATCTTGAAAACTTCCAGTGATGGGGATTTTGCTGCATCCATGGTGAGTTTGTTCCAATGAATCATGGTCTCGCTGGAAAAAAAAAAAACACTAAAAAAATGTCTGTCTTACACTGACATGGAAGTTCTTCCCTTTCATGCTTTTCTTACCCATCAACTGATTACAGCCAAACTTTACTCTCACACCCTCCATAGTAAAAGAAATCTGAGAATACTTTGTTCAGCTTAGGTTTCTATTATATGCAGCTACATGATGTTTATGTATCAAGAAATGGCACAGGACTGTTGCCAAATGCAGTCTTTGCTGAGTGTCCTTGTTTCTCATTTAAAAACACTGATAGGAAGAGTACATTTTTTACTCTTTGAAAGAGCCAAGTACAAAAATGTTTTTCCATCAACTGAGTAATTAATTTCAGGACATTACTCTGGTCCTTTGGTTTTGTTCAAATATCTTTGTTTCTTAGAGTATATGAGTTGATGAATATGTTGGCATTAGATATATGTCAGGACGTGAAATAAACAGGGCATATCATGCTTTGCTGCTTGTTTAAGGTGTTGCTGATGCAGATCAATATAACTTAAAATTAGTGTGACATCATTTCAAAATGTATTCCTACTTGTATGGAATTTAATAAAAGTGTAGCAGGAAGATAGTGGTGAGAAAGGAGTATCTCTTACACGGTAACAATTAAATCTAGGATGTTACACTTGATCTCAAAACGATTCAGGTAAATGGAATACAAGGAGATGGTAAGTCTACTGGCTATGCAGCAAGTATTGTCAGATGGGGGATATGTGAAATGTTCTGGAAAGGAAGAATACAGCAAAAATCAATACCCTTTCAGGTTACTTTTTGTCATCAAAACCCCTTTCAACACTAGTTCTCATCATTTATTTCCATGATTGGATCTATATGAAGAAATCATGTTGGGGTTGTCTACTTTCTGCTTCCTGTTCCTTGGCAGCTTAGCAAAGGATTAAGTCTGGCAATCTGTGTCTGCAGAGCTTGTTGTAACCGTGGTTAAGTTGAAGAGTCATCTATGCCTATGACTGCCTACATGTTTGATTATGAAACATTTAAAGTGCAGTTTGGGTGACACTATGGGTAGTTTTTCTTACAAGTCTTTACAAGTTTGAGATGTGACAGATCTTTGGCTAGCAGCAAACACAGAGAAATATTTGTCCATCCATTGATGGAAGAGAATTTAATCTGCCACTGTACAATTTTACTAGGGTAAACCTTACTCTGTTATTGAGATTGACGTTAAATTGATTTCAGTTCCCATTGTTCGATTATCATTGTAAAAGCATGAATTACCTGCATTATCTAAGGTCCTTAGCATATTAATATAGTGGGTTACCAGCACTGAAAATGTGCTTTTTGATTTTTTTCTTTTGTATCTAGTAATGAATAGAATATTAGGTTGATATTAGGTTGGCAGGTTTTTTTCAGTTCCCATTGTTCCACAACATTAATTTCTCTTGGAAAACTTTTAGTCTCTGATTAATGACTTATATGTCTTGTGATAAGGGGCACAGTTGCTAGTAAAATGTATTAGGAGTAGCTAACCAACATCTGTGGAATAAGCTACCTTTGCATAAAGAATGCTTCGACAAATAGTTCAACATCTGGTACAGGTAATAAAGTTTGGGTAAATCGTAGCTTTTAGAATAAACTCTTTTGTGAGTTTTGTTTTGTGGTGGTGGTGTTTGAGTTTTTTCCTAATTTTATTTTGAAGCTTTCTTACATGTAAATTTTTGTCTTCATTTTAACCTTCCTATTGTGATTTCTGATTAATTTTTGTGATTCTATTTTCTTGAGTCATTCAAAAGATATCAGCTGTCATCGGTGGTCACTTTGATCATCTGCTTTGGCCAGTTTTCTTTTTCTCTTCTAACTCAATTGTGACAGCCTTGTAGAAAATACGTTTTTTCATACCAGAGGTGCTTGTGTATGCCTTGCGTATCAAATGGTGCTTTTCAAGCTGCTGAAGAGCTGGATTAGGCAGCTCTACATGTCCTGTGTGCACTGAGTGCTCCATTCATCTCACCGTCGTGGCTTTCACCTGCCTTTAAACAGTTCTGTGAAACAAGCCTGGGGTGGATGTGGTGAAAAGTGTGGAAACCTCTTTACTTGCTTCTGCTGCAGTCAGAAGAGTTTATGCTGTCAGCTCAGTACTACTGAAAATCAAACTTCAGTAGATGATACCTGTTTGGTAGGTTGAAATGGTAAAATGCTGTACATGTAGATAGTTGCTGGAGATACTTATCATAGAACATGTATTTACATAATAACTTCAAAATTTTGTGCTTTACTTACCTCATTTTGTATTTGATTTTTATTCTTATGTCTTACGTATTTATGGAATTTCTTTCCTTGGTCCATCCTGCTCGCCTTTCTAAATCCCACACTGCCTTTAGTTTCAGTGGAGAGATTGTATGGGTGTGTCTCTGGGGAGGTGTGACTTACCAAAGGGTAACTCAGGAGCTAAGAAGTCTCTGCAACAGTCCACATATAGTGAGTATTATGTGACATCTGTTGCGGATGTTGTGTGTTACTCCATTGCCATCTCAACAAACCGGTATGTATGAAACAGAGTAAGAAAACAAAGATGGTTTCTGTTCCTGCTTGCGTAGAAACGAAAGGGAGAAAGAAGACGGTGTGCAGATTATAATAGTTTTGATCTGAAAAGAGAGAGACTTCAGAAACTACGTGTGCCGTTTAAAAAACGCGCGGTCTCGCACACCAGCCCTGAGGCAGCGGCCGCCGTGCCCTCGCGCACCGCCACGCCGGGCGGGCTGCGCGTGCCTTGGCCCCTCGCGATGGCTCCCGGCGGCGGCTCTGGCTATTTTTAGCCTGTTGCCGGGCAGATCTGGGTTATGCAAAGCAGCTCTCCCGCAGCCAATCAGAGCGCGTATGCAAATCGCCGGCGGGGAGCTTGTGAGGGAACAAAATGGCTGCCGGGGCGCCGCCCTGGCCTCCCTCAGCACACACTGAAAGGCAATTCATCGTTCTGTGTGCGAGATGGGCAAATAGCTTCGCTGCCCCCCAAATCTGAGTCCCCATCAGGCTTCAGTTGGATTGAGTTTATGAAACTCCAGCGCCTGTGCGGGGCAGGTCTCGTGCGGGCAGGGCAGCAGGTGCGCTGCCCCTCCTGAGAAACGGTGTCTTCCCCGGGGGAAATACTGATAACCCTTCCCACAGCCAACTGACCAACTGCTGTTTTAACTTGCCTTTTCAACTTGCCTTTTTGTTACTGAGAAAATGTAATCTTTGAAAAAAAAATCATAAAAGGCGCTTTTATGCGTGTATGTAGCATCCCCTTGTAACATTAATGTAGCATTCCCTTTTTTGTTGCATGTATTCACTTTTGTCTCTCCTGGCATTTGAAAAGCGACCTCAGGGGACCTCTGTCAGCATCAGGCAGCTCACCTCTGAATTCCAGTGTCACCAAGCTGCCAGTGTTGGAAAACTGAGGTCACATCGCCATGATTGTATATGTTATACGGGAACTAGTCTAGAAAATACAGACTGTTATGGGTAAATATATCAATTGTTTTCATTACAATAGTATTAGCCTGTATTTTATCTAACGGAAGACTTGTAAAGTCTGCCTTTAAAGGGTGCAGACCTGCATACATTAGTGATACCTTCTCAAAGCTGTAGGCTGCTGAATTTTCAATTGAAGTTATACATTTTAGATTTATAAATTATAAATCCCTTCCTTGTAAAAGGGAAAAAAATACTGGTTTTGATAATGCCTAGAAAAACAAGCATGAGCAGAACATCTTGCCTTTTTTTCCTGAAGGTTTTTTTTCCACAGAGTTTCTCATATTTTGTGATCTGCATGTGCATGAACAATTTATGGAAATTGTTCTGGCTTTACATTTGGAATATCAGAAGTTGGAACAAAGAAGTTTTTAATTGCAGATGTGTTCTGGCAGCTAGTGTCCCCTTCTATGGAATTATCAGGTCCTACTGACATTTAAGGATAACGGTAACTGTTATTCCCATGCCAAAGATGAAACTGGTATAATACTACTACACAAAGGTATCTTAAATGCGTTAATTCAACTTTATAGATACCCAGTAAATCCATTTTTAAATGGAAGGAAGCATACTTAATGTTTAAGCTTGTGCTGAAAAAAATTAGTCTATAAGAAAGCTGAATTTTGCTTTTACCACTGTTTCAAACAGCTGTACTTGTTTAATGTTTGGAGATACCACAGCTGAATTGAAAGCCAATGTTTTGACTCACTGATAAAAGTTGGAATCTCTTAACACTTGTGGAAAGTAAGAAAACACATTATCACAGCCCTGTTGCTCTGGCTGAGTTCCAGTAAAGCAGTTTTACTGGTTCAATGACCTAAATCGCTGTTAAAATTTAGTTTACTGAAAAAGACAAAACTCTCCTTAAAGGATCAGCTTAAGCTCCACATGCTAAAAAGTGGGTGTTTCTAAGGCACTTGCTGCTTGCAGAAATTGTCTAGGAAAGACTCTCTGCTCGTTTTCTAGTCTTCTGTGTTCCAAAGTATAGAGTTTACACATAGTGGTTATCTAGGCAGAACCTGATGAACACATAAGGACAGTTCTGCACAACCAGTAGCAGATGAAATAGCTGTGTAAATGGCCTTGGCAGTCATTTTTTTCCCCTGAGAAGAATCCATTTTTCCCACCAGGCATTGCAGCGTTATGGGGAAAAAACCTACAATTAATAATTTGGTATGAGAAGCAGGTTCACGAGCCAGTGTCAAAGGCAGTTTTTCCCTCCTGAGGTAGAGAAGACACAGGACAACTGCTTAATTCGTTGTGATGCCAGCGTGACCAGAGCATAGTTCAGGTTTGTACATGATGTTGTCCATTGTGTACAGTGCACAAGAACAGTATGTTTGAAACCGTACCATGAGTTTAGTGTGGTGTAAGAAGCCTTTAACCGTACATTTGGGTGTTTTTGTTAGGCATAGATAGGCTGGACTTAAGTGTTTTGCTGGACTTTAGAAGGCAGTTTGCCAAGGGTAGGGGAAAACAGCCTCTGCTTTCAAGGCAGAAGTCATACTGCACTTGTGACAAAACACCGATTTTCTGTTGAAAAGAACGGGTGCTGCACAACGTCTGAAGAAAGGGAAGTTTTCCAGCTGCCATACTTGAACGCAGGTTGGATCTCGGCAGTTTTTTTGATTCAACGGTCAACATGACAGGAATTCAGTCATTTTAAAATCGCATAAAAATTCCCCTGCGCATTAACTTGTTCTTTATTATGGCTGTGCACCCCTGTGCCTCGCACTCGTGGGTCAGCACAGTTGTGCAGCTCCGGATCTCACGGAAAGCCCTTAACTTTCCATCAGGCCGTTTGGAAATAACGCGCGCCCCCGTGGGCGTGCCCGTGCGGGATGCCCGCCGCGTGGGGGCTTGTTGCTGGGTGGAATTTAATGAGCTGCCGCCTGATTGGCTGCGGCGCGGCGCTCCGTCCAGCCAATGGGAGGCGGGGCTGCCGCCCGTCCCCCCGCNCAAAGGGAGAACTGCGCTTCTGGAGATGGGCGACAAATCAGCCAAAGGGGTTTTTTAGTTACACTTCTTCTTTTGCTGTGTGTGCAGCCAGGTGAAATAGGACAGGATGGTGACGTAATTTTTTCTTAGGAAACTGTATGTACTTCTTTCACTTTTAGCCAACACTAATATGACTTTAGCCTAAAAGGGAGGAAAACTCAGATCATCTGTGGTGTGCTAGAAGAAATATTATTTGCACGTATGATTGTCATGGCCTCTCTTTTATTACGTTTGAAAACAAAAGCATAGTTGTATGTGGAGCTCACTAGGCTGGTGGCTTGTCTTCCATTCAGTCAGATGAGTAGACTTGTACTAGTGGCAGAAAAACAAATTGTTAGCACGTTATTTCAGCATGTGTTCTGTAAGACTTAAGTCACAAACAGTATTCTTTTTCTTCTTTGAAAATAGTTTTTGAATTTTTGACAAGTCATATCAACATTGATATGGAGGATATCAACTGAAAACTGCTTTTTATTAACTATAATTTAAAAGGTAGGTTCTATTCACCACTTTCATTCTCTGGCACTCTCCATCTAGAACAAGATGCTCATGACCATTTGCTGCCTCACTTTCCTTGATTTGACTATGCTATATTTTAAGTAGATTTGCACATTTGAGCACTCGATGTTCATGATCAGTTAACTTTACTTCATTCATGTAGTTCTTGCGCTTCGGCAAACGTTTGATGCTTGTGGTGCTTTTGGCTGGTGCTGTGAGCCCCCCAGGAGCCCTGTGCCTGTGCTGTTCTAGACACATGATATTCAGATCCCATTGTGACTGTCGTTTAGATTGCAGATTCTCCCATCCCCCCCCGCCCCATGTTTCCATGACCTTCCCTTTGTCTGCTGCCTGTTACTAGGCAGGATTCAGGCAGCTCCTTGCTGATTGGCTTAACGTTTCCAGCAGCTCATGGGCTGCTTACCTGAGCACAGGATCATAGGCTAATCCAGAGCATCTGATACATTCCTTTGTTGCTTTAGAGCTGCAATCTCTCTACGGAGTAATAACAAAAAAATAAGGAAATAGAGGGAAACCTTTTTAATTGGTGTAGAGAAGAATCCTTCCTATATTCCTAGATGCCTTGGCAGCCATGAGGCACACATTTGACCATGAGAAATCAATTTCCAAATATTGGAGGGAGGTGCCTAATGGTGTGTTTGTGTCTCACAAGCTGAAGTGTATATGACTTTCAAGCTTAAAATGAAAAAGGGAATTCTCTGTGGTTTTTTAGATATGACAATGTGTGTGTGTTGATCTTCCAAAATTAGTATTGTGTTTGAAAAATCAAAACAAAAAAACATCAGCCCAAAGCCTACCCCCTTATTTACAGCATTTAACCCTTACAACATGTAGCTCTACATGAAAGAGTCATTTTGTGCTGTTCTCTAGAAATGCCTTTCTTTGAAATAAAAGGTGCCCCTCTGGCTTGGTGCCTGGGCCACTCGTTTCCTCCTTGTGACCAGGTCACATGATGAGTAAAAAAAATAAAACACTCAAGCATCAGATGAAGGAAGTGCTTAGCAAACATAGCTAAACCGTGTTAAGTGTGAAGGGAGACTACCAAAATGCATGCATTTAGAACACTAATAATTTTTAATGTTTTATTTGTGCAAGGCTGAATTTGTGTAACTTTGCCCTGGCATTGCTTTCGGAAGGGCTGCCTCCTTGCCCCTTGGAAAGGCTGGAAGGCAGGATTTATCAGATGGCGCCTGATTGGCTCGCACAGGTGTGACCAAACCTATCTGGACTGGTTATGGGTTTGTTTCTTTTCCTCAGCTCTCACATGAGATCTGTTCCTTGGCTGCACTGTGCTCCCTTGTGGGTATGGCTGGAAACGCTTTAAGGCTGGTCTGCTGTGCTGCAGATTTTTTGTTGTTAAAAGATGAACGCTAAATGCTGGTTCATCTCCTGTGCTTATAATTTTGTCATGGTGGCTTTTATTGAATATTCTTTGGTATCTTTTATTGAATACTCTTTGGTTGCAAAAGACTGTGGGATTGAGCTGAAAATACGCATGAATTACGCAAATAACCATTAACAATGGAATTTTGATAAGCCTATTTTTCTTGCACGTTCTTTCTAGAAGTGTATAAAAGCTTTGTTTTTAACTAGATTTTGGATAATATTCCAAGATAAAGAAACATGAGAAATTCAAGCTGGTTCATTCAGTATTTTTTAAGAATAAAATTAAGGATGCATCAATGTAAAGGTATTCTGATGTTCAATTTTTTTTTTTTAAGACTGCTATTCTTGGCAAATTTAAAATTAAGTGATCTTCATTTTCTCTCTATTTACTCTTATGTTAAAAATATGAATGAAAAACTGCTTAGATGATTAAGGAAACAAGAAGTATTACTTTTAAGTTGTATTTTATGATTACTGAAATGATGCACTTAGGAATTTGATTTTAAGTTGTTTGTTAATGTTATATTAATCTGTTAGTATAATTTTTCGTCATAGGAAAAGTAAGATTGTGAATTTCGTAATATATTTTGTGAATTCTTGTAATGCCTGTGAAAGAAAGCATTGTAGTCTGGGAGATCAAACTACTTGCCTGTTGTAATTTTGATGCAAAGGCCCTGTATTCTTGTACTATACTAAGGGAAGGCTCTCACTCGTGGGTCATGTATTAGAAGCCTTGGAATTATTCAAGATTAACCAAGTTTGGAATTTTCTTTTTTTTTTTCCCCAAATTTTCTCTAGAAGATAAATCTGTAACAGCTTGCTTGTTGGTTTTAGGGGATTTTATGCACAGAACATGAGTGTGATTATCAGTATTCTATTACATGATATTAGTCTGATATATGCTTTTTTAGTTACATGAAAAAGCATGCCTTACATTCTGAGTTCTTGGGAAGAAGGAAGGGATGTGCTTTCAAAAACTGCATGCACACTTCTGAAATATTAGAGGCTTTTACATGCTTCTTGTTACTTTAGGTCTATGATTCCTCTGTTGAATGTGTTCTCTTCTGGAGGAACATGAAGAAACTGTATTTAGCATGTAGACAGCTCTGGAAAAGCATTGACAGCTCACCTGGAGTTCATATTTCATCTGACTGAAAATGGCTATGTGATTCCATTCTCTAAAAACAAGTAAACTGATGTTTCAGATCAGTGTTTCTATAGGTGTTATATTTTGCTCCCACTAGTGGCAATGCAGTAGTAGACGATGTGGTTCAGAAAATCTAAATCAGACTGGCAAGAATGTATATCTTAATGGTATTATTGAGTTAATACAACCTTTTGCCAAGAGGTTTAGGTTAGAGATTAGAAAAAGGTTCTTTACCCAGAGGAATGTTGGGCAGTAGAACAGGGAAGTGGTCACAAAGCCTGGCAGAGTTCAAGAAGCATCTGGACAACGTTTTCGGGCACATGGTGTGACTCTTGGGGATGGTCCTGTGCAGGGCTGAGAGTTGGACTTGATGGTCCTTGCAGCTCAGAATATTCTGTGATTCCGTGATCTGTTCCTGAATGTGTGAGTCAGTGTTAAGTACTATCAGTAACTCAAATCCAAGAATTCCAGATTGTCTTGCAGAAAAGAATTGAAATAATATGGAAGGGAAGCTTAATGTTGGGTTAATAGGAAGTGCCAAAAATTGCCTTCTGCTTTGTTCCTGTTTTTGTCAGGTCATGTTAACTAAGTAAAAGAAGCCTTATATTTGTAAAGTATGGTGTTGTGCTTGTGGAATTCAGACTTTGTCTTTGATAGCTGAATTCATATTGTGCCTTAGAATATATATTCTTGTCTTACAATGTAGAATATCGCAGTTGGGGATAAACGTTAAATAATTGTTCATAAGCAGACTGTTCCAAGTAAACCAGGAAAGATCCAGCAGACCAAAATGATAGGAGCTTAAGCATGTGACCTACGATGAGATGCTGAGGGAGCTTGATGCCTTTAATCTGCTGAAGAGAAGGCCAAAGGGCAATCTTAGGACTGCCTAAATAAAACTTAGTATTTGTGTGGGTGGATGGAATGAATATAATTATATAGAGGACAAACACACCAGTTTGCCGTGAAAGAGGGAATTTTTCAATAAGGTGCTACAACACCTGTAGTTTTTACGGCCACAGATAGTCTTAGTAAAATATTGGTGCAAACTGAATGGAAGTGCTCTAAAATCCCAAGTTCAGTTAACCATTGTATAGATATGGAGGATGGAAACCTGTTTTATCTATACAGAAGGAAATATCCTAATGACACATTCGGAAATCCTTTCTCTATACTGAAATTTTCTTAAAAGTAACATGATATAAAAATCTTGTCACTAGCCCCAGTTAATTCTATTTGAAACTCATGAGATTACTTATTTTTAGACAGATAGAAATATACTTGGTCCATCAGTTTACATTTGTTTTTATTTTCAGTTTACATTTATTTTTACTTTGAGAAGAGAGGCTGCCGGCTCTTGCCTTACTACTACATCTGTTTTTAATAGAATACTATGAGACAACTAGTCTAAAATGTGTAGTCATAATATTACTGCCTAATGTTACAGTGTGATCTCTGTGATCTTTGCATACCCGTGTGTGCCATATATGTAGAAACTTGTATTCCTCTTTGTGGTCTAATAAAATTCAAGTGTGTTGACAAGTGTTTCTTTTTGTCAATACCCTAAACTGATTTACTTTAAAATGTGCTAAAAGCTACAGTAGTAGCACTAAGATAATGATGAGAAATTTTTACTTTGACAATTCTTTCTGAACCTTTTTTTTTTAAGGGTCAAGATGGATAGCACAGATGAACCTCAGAAAAAAGTCTTTAAAGCACGAAAAACAATGAGAGTAAGTGATCGGCAACAACTTGAAGCTGTCTATAAGGTTAAAGAGGAGCTGTTAAAGACAACTGAAGTGAAACTGTTAAATGGAAAACACGAGAATGGAGATTCTGATTTAAATTCCCCTTTAAGCAATACAGACTGTATGGAGGACAAGAAAGAAGTTAATGGTGTAGTTGACTTGTGTGTTGACTCCGAAGAAGGAAAAACAGCTTCTGATGAAATTAGTGAGACCAAAAGCCCTGAAAGTAGGGCAGGAAACATAGTCAGTGACATAGAACCCAAACCTCTAACGCTGCCTCCAGAAAATGTTACTCCTGAGCAAGATAAAGCCACTGATACTGCAGTAGCTTGTGAGGCAGAAAATGGAGTGCTTGGTAGCGGTAAAGACAACTTCCATGAAGAAAATAATACAAAAGATCATTTGGACCAAAGAAAGAGCGACATCCTATTGGAAAGTGAAAGTAAATCAGTCTGTGATATTAGTGATTCTTCTGAAGAGAAGGGAGAAACAAACGATATAACTATTAATTCCACTTCATCTGGCGAGGAAAAGAGGATTGAAGTAGTAAATGTTGAAGAGGCTGTTGGAGAAGCAGCCATCTCTAGTAGTATGGAAGCTGACCACGAAAAACAAGAAGGCAGTGCAGGTCTTTCGGAAACCACTATTTCAAAGACATTAGATGAGCCAAGTGAAAGTGTCTTGGACAATGCTGACCCTATGGAAACAGATGAAATTATTCCAATTTTGGAAAAACTAGCCCCTGCTGAAGATGATCTGAGCTCTTTTTCTAAAAGTTCTCTGCTTCCAGGGGATGACACAGTCCCAGATTTAGAAGAGAAAATAGATAACTGTTTGGGTTCACCATCCAAGCAGGAAAGCAATGAAAGTCTGCCAAAAGAGGCTTTCTTAGTACTGTCTGATGAAGAGGATCCCTGTGATGAGAAGGAGGAACATGCTGAAGGGATACTACCAAACAAGTTAAGTCTTCCAGGTAAGAATTTTCTAAATCGGTAGTTTCTATTCAGATATGGGATTTTGTTCATTTCTTAAAATGACACACTAATGGCATGTTTCTAAATCGAAAAGACAGTCTTACCCACCAATTATGTTATTTAGTCTTACAATTTTCAAGAGTGGCCATTGAGACCAGGAAAAATAAAAGTACCATCAAAAAACAATCATCTTCAAGATCTGGTTTGTTTTGATTTGGTTTTCTTGGGGTTCTTTTCATCCTCTTGCAAATTTGGGTGCAAACTTGGGTGAGGTGGCTGGAAAAAGAGGAAAGATGAGTAATTGCCAGAGATGGAATAGAAGGATTTGTGAGAAGTGAAATGCATTCATTTACTGCTCTTGAGGAGAAGAAAGGGTTTCTTCTTCATTTAATGTTGAAATAAATGGTAAGAAAGAAAACATACTTGTAATCCAGGCATGCCACAACTCCTATTTATACTTTTTTTTCACTAAAAGACTGTATTGGAAAGGTTTCATGAGAAATGGAAGCCTTTTATTTAACTCATAGTGGTTTTTATCTAACTTCGATGATTATGGCAACTGATTAATGCTTTTAAATGCTAAGTGTGGGAAGCTGGTACTTTATTCTCTTCATGTAGCTAGCAGTTGTTTTTTTAAGTTAAACTAAGTGGATGCCCTCTGTAGTCTATTATTATCAGAGCTTTTTTGTCTTTTTGATATAGGGCATTCATTGTCATACTATTGCACTTCTGAAAATAAGAGATTAATAATTTACGGATAAGTCGACACTGCTCTTCCCTCTGTAATTGTGTAAGATGTTTTTTCTCCTCCCCCCTTCTCTATTGTATAGCTCTTTATTAAATGATGATCATGTTATCAAAGTGTGTTTAAATATGCTTGAGTGGGTAGAAATTCCATAGTTGAAACAAGATTCAGGGATTCAAGTGTTTTTCATTCTCTGGGAAGGTAGTAACCATACAACCAGTTTGTTAAGTCTTGTTTCATTATTGATGAGTCTTTCACTAATGTGAGATGGCATTCTGAGTCTTCAGTCTCTAAACAGCTAAAGAAATGAGATAATGTCTCTTCAGTCATGTTTCAGACTCCTCCTTTTCTGGTATTTTCCTTTAAATGTATGCTAGTTGAACAGAGTTAAGGTAGATCACATAGTTTCTTCTAAAGATCTTGTTTAAGTATTAGCTGTTGCACTGAGATTGATAAAGTGATAGCATTGTTGTGCAATTAAAGTCTTCTAGAAACTATTGGAGGTGGGGGAGACAGGGAGAAAGAATGTTGTGTGTACTTGTGTCAAAATTATAGTGTGTTACGAGTCCCTTTTATAAAATGAACATTACAAATAAATTGATTATCCTTGTTCTCACTGCAGTTTAAGGGTTCTTTCATTGGAGGCATTAGGGTTGTTTTTTTCATCTTACCCAGTGTGAAAACACAGTGGTGACAGAGGAGTTTGCTCTGGAGAAAAAAAGGCTGAAGTGAATATTACATATTGGACTACAGTTTGCAGAAGTCTAAATTTATTGTATTGAGCAATATTTTTGCAGATTTTCAGTTTTAATGACAAATTTTCTTAACTAGTTGTTTTAATTACTGGTTATAGCAGTTTGACTTTTACAGTTGTATGACTGTAACTGAGACTGTTCGTAAAATGAAAATTGGTCACTGTGAAGTATGTTCTGTCCTTAGCCAGCAACAAAGATAATAGCAGAGAATGGACAAGAAACAATGGTAGAGAGAACAAGTAGAGTTATTTTAGAAGATAAAAAATAACTTCTGGAAAATGTCTATGAAAACTTTGGAGACCATATGGAGATCATCTCAAGATCCTCTATTGGAGGCACAGGTGCAAACTGCTCAGTTAAGAAGTAGGATTTTGAAAAGTCCAGATGAAAACCAGCATGGCAAAACAATAGAAGAATGATACTAGGAAATTTTATTCAAATATGCAGATTAGTAGAACCTTTTTCTCAGTGAAATTAGTAAATGTAATAGCCATGTTGTCACAGATTTTTGTACTGAGAGATCATACATTAGGAAAACTTGAAACTCCTTGAGTTGGCAAAGAAGCACTTGATAAAAAAGGCCTGATTTGATGTATTTGAATTCTCTTGGATATCCAAGCACAAGTGATTTCTTACCAAGAACTTTTGTAAATGAAATTGTCTTCATCTAAGACAGAAAATCCTCATGGGAGGTAAAATCAGTTGAAGAATGAAAAATAAATCTACAGTTATCTGTTCCAGAGACTGCACTGTGTGACAGAATTAATAATTTGCCTAAAATGAATGCTAAGGACTGAGGTGACATTTTTCTGATGATGTTGTGAAGAACTGGAGAAGAAGAATACTATGCTGAATGACTGAGGGTAAACATAGCAAATGAAACTCATTGTGGTCATCTACAAAGTGGAACACATGAGTACAAAAATGTTCGTAACTTGATAGGAAGGTAGAACTGACTCACCATGTAAAAAGAACTTTCCAGGATTATAGTAGGTAGCTTTGAGGAAACATTGATAGAGTAGCGGTTGAAGAAACCAAGTAAAGAATGCCGAGAACGAATTAAGAAATGGAGGAAAACTTTGAGACGTAATGCTTTTAAATGTTTTTTGTTAATTCTCTTTTCTTCCCACTCCCCATTTCAAAGAAGATAGCACAGTATTGGAAAACGTAGATGAAAGACCAACAGGGAAGATCATGGAATTGCAAAGTAATTTCAGTTCAACCCTCTGATGGTCATTATTCCAGACTCCTACACAAAGCAGGTCCAATTGTATCAGATGGCTCAGGGACTTTGGCCAGTTTACTTCACCAAAGATGGATAAACAACTTCTTCTTGAGTAGCCTAATATTTAACCTATCTTAACAGTGAAGAACGTTCTGCTTAACTGGAATCTTCTGTGTTTCAACTCGTTCCCATTGCCTTGAGTCCTCTTACTGTGCACCTTAAAGAGCAGTGGTTCTGTCTTCTCTCTGGCGTGCCATTATGTAATGGAAGGCAGTGGTACAATTTCCAGTTAGTCTTCACTTGCTGAGGCTGAGCAGAACCAGTTCTGTCATCTGTTCCTCACATACTATGTTGTTCTTCCCTTAGACCTTTCTGGTGACCCTCTGCTGGACTTGCTCTGGTTTTGTCAGTGCCTTTCGGGAACTGGGGCTCCAAAAACTGGACATAGTGCTCCAAATGGGAGGAGAAGGAGCACTATGGGTGTTTCTCAAGTGCTGAACAAAGGAGTATTGCTTCCCTTATCTTGCTGGGACACATTTCTTTTTAATATGGCCTGAAGTGCTATTGAACTTATTTCACACTGCTGACTAGTGCTCAAATTGCTTTCTACCATAAAAGCCCTGCTATAAAAAGTTATGATCTAGCCAGTCAACCCCCAGCCTGTCCTTTTGCGTAGGGTTGTTCTGTCCCACGTGCAGGACTGCATTTCCACATGCTGTGCTTGGCCCGTTTTTTTTTTACCTGCTGGTTTGCCTCTCAATAGCATCTATGCCCTGAAGAATATTTACCCCTTCCTCTCAGTATGTATCTGTGAACTTACCAAGTGTGATCTGTCCACAGGTACGGGACATTAGTAAATACAGTGCATGGCATCAGTCCAGTATAGATCTCTGATGACCGCCTCTAGTGCTAAGCCACCAGCTGGGCTATATATCTCTGATGCCAATTTTTTGAGTCCATCATAAACCTAGCAGATCTGTTAGGCATGGTTTGACCTTGCTGAATCCAGGCTAGCTATTCCCAATCACCTTCCTTTCCTTTGTGTGCCTAGTAATGGCTTCTTGTGAGGATTCTTTTCTGTAACTTCCCCAAGACGTCAAGTGAGGCCAACCAGCCTATAATTTTCCTGAGTCATCCTCCTTGATTTGTCTTGAACATGGCAGTGACATTTCCCTTGGTTCCCCAAGCTTGGGTGCCATGAAGATAATAGAGAGGGCCTCGCAATGCCAGCAGCCTGCCTACCACAGTACTGTTGGGTACATCTGATATGTCCCTGTGGACTTCTCCATCTCCACCTGGTTCTGATGCTTCTGTTTAAATAGATGATTTTCCTCAGAATGTTTTATCAGTACCCATTCAGTAACTTCAGATTTGCAGGTAGAAAGGGAGTCTTCATTCTGTTGCTGGGAGTCACAGGCTTCCTATCCCTCAATTTTTAAAATCTCCATTTATTATTATTTTGAATATAGCCTTTAGCTGTCCTGTGTCCTTGCACTGTGTGAGGCTTGAGGTTTTGTCTGTGCAGAGTCATACTTTATCCCTTCTTTGTCCCTTACACATGGTCAAGTCATTTCCTCCTACAGCTTTACTTCCTGACTTGGATCATATCAGAAAGAGAACTTGTAGACAAAGATGGAATGTATTTTAGAGTATTTTCAGCCTACAAATATGTTGGAATGGAGATGCAACAAATGGAAAGTGGTACAAAGAATAGATATTTCCTGTCTTTTCCTCCACAAGAACCACACGTATTAAATGGATGAAAGGAAAAAAGTGAGAGACAGGATCAAGGCATGGAAGAAGAGGTGGTTCTCCACATGGAGAAATACAGAGTTCAGTGACTGCTAAAAGTTTACCTGCATTTGTCTTCTGTGGAAGACGAATTTTCTTGAAGGCTATCAAGTACAGAAACCCTAAGGCTGTGGAGGTCTTTTACCAGCTATTTTTCAGAAAGCTGAGGGAGTTTTCTAGGACTGTGTTCTTTTCTCCTCCTTTTACTCCTCCCAATTTGATCATCTACTGTTGCCATGAAAGTGTTGGAAATAGGATCCTGGATTAGGTGAAGTGTTGTTTTTGCCTTGTGCAGCTGTTGCTATGTTGTCTCTTACATAATCTGTACACTGAAAAATTTGACCAGAGCAAAGCTGAAGTCTTTCTCAGAATTGCTAGCACTTCAAGTGCATTCTGGACACCTAGGATTAGGCTTTTGTATACAACCTTTTAAGAGTAAAAACTGCAGTTAACATTTAGGAGTACAGCTTCTTTTCTGAGAAGAGAAGAGAACGTCAGAACATCGTAATTCCTCCTATGTCATGTTAGAACTAGCTGTCAAAATTCTTGAATTCACTAACATCAAAGTGAATTACACTTAGGTAGCACCAATGAAACCACTCTTTTGCAGTAATATTTCTATTTCTGTTTTTTGCCTCAAAAAGGGTTGTTGGAAGACTTTCAGAGAGTTGCTGCAAAAAAAGATTTTCAGCATTTGGAAATAAACTTCACACTGGAAATCTTAAAAGAACATAGATTTTGTTAATCCAATAGAAGATAAAGGAGTCTATAAATCAGCAAATAATATCTGAATATATTGGTGGCAAAAAGTTTCTTTAATGCAGCAAAGAGGGTGCATTTTTGGTCCACTGGATTTTGCAAACCAGAAATCGGGCAGACTTCTGTCTGACAGGCTTTGGAGGACCCATTAATGGATGTTGGATTCATCGGTTGTAATCTTTTAGCCCTTTATGAATTTTTTCCCCAACTAAAATATGGTAGTAAATAAAACAAGAATATTGTGCTTTCTGTTTAATTCACTTGATAATTTTTTTTATATTTTATGATAGGCAAGAGGACCTAAAGAGCTCTCTAGTCCAGTCTCCAGTTCAAAGTATGGTCAGCTGTGAAATTAGAGTAGCTCAGAACCTGATCTAGTTAGGTCTTGAAAACATCCACTGATGAAGACTGGATGACCTATCTGGGCAACCTGTTCCAATGGCTCTCTTCATGTGTTCTTTTTACCAGTTGGAATCTTTCGTTTCTGCTTGCAGATGTTGTCTCTTGTTGTAGAGGTGCGTAGCAAAGAATAAGTCTGGCTTCATCTTAAAAGCCACTTTGCAGGCATTGAAAGTTGTTTTTAAGTCCCTGTTATGATTTGTTTTCTCCATCCTGAACAAGCCCAGCTTCCTCAGCCTCTTACAGGTAATGTTCCCAGCCCCTCAGCAGCCTCTTGCTCATTAGCAATAGATGGCATAAGATTGCCAGGTAAAGGGCAATAACCACTTACTATGATACACTGGCTCTGTTCCTGTCAAGCCAGCTCAGGATGTTCTGGACATCCTTTGCTGCCAGCACATGCTGTGGGCTCATGCTTTGCTCAAGGAGTGTGCAAAGCAGAGCTGCTCCCCAGCTGTGTTGTCCTATCCTGTGTCACTGCAAAGGTTCTCCCTTCCCAGGTACAGCACTTCTATATTTGCCCTTGAGAAGTATCATAAAGTTTATGATACCAGTTTGTCATCCCATTTCTCCAGTGTGTCTAGGTCATGATGACTCCTTTGAAGATACATAAATCTATGATCTTTTTCCTAAACAAAAGTAGCTAAATTCTGTCATGTTTCATGGGAAAAATCTGTATTTCTGTTATTATAGTAATTTTGATGTAGAGTTTGATTGGGGATTCACTACTTCAATGGGCTATGCTTTTGTTCTTCTTGTGATTGGCTAGAACTGATGTGCACAGATAGCAATCTATAAGGAAAATGTTGAAATTACAAGATCGTAGAGCAGTAACAGTATGACTGTACAGTCCAGAGTAACTTTCAAATACTGTTGAGATGCTCTTGGGCTTACAGATTATTTTTATTTCCATTTATAAGTGTGTTTTGGCTGAACTGACATCCAGATTAGCATCCAGCCAGTCACTGAGCAGAACTAGATGCTTGTAGCTGTAGAAATTAGTACAAGGTATTTTCAATTGTTCACTAACAGGCAAACAGTTAAAAAAAATCCAACCCTCCCACCGCCTTTGTACCTTTGTGTTGAGATCACATAGCAAATAGTGTGACTTAAGACAACTGTGATTGTGAGAAATACAATGATAACTTGATGTAATCAGGTTTTTTTAGAGGTTGCATTCATTGGTTCTGCCTGTCTAGCATCAAGATAATAAGATGACAGATTATACGTGAAAAATAAGGTGATAGTCAATTGTAAAATTATCTCCTTAACTAGAGAGGTTTAGCTGGGCATCATGTTTAAAGCACTTTTAATTAAATGCGCTAGATTTGTTCACAGTGATGGAAGTTTGTAATGAAAGGACTTCCTTATCCCTGAAATTACTTGTCCTCTACATAGAACTGAAAAAAACCTTAGCTTTGAAGGTTGTAACGTATTTTAAAGACATTCTAGGTATGTGTATCTTTCCACAGAATATTTGTGTTTTCTAGCTGAATATTAAAATCTATAAATTGTGGGAAAAGTTCTCTTGAACTTAATGACTCTCCATTAGATTCTTAGGTAAATAAGTCCTATTTTAATAATGACAATTAAATACATGAAGTTAAAAAGCAGGTGGCTTAGGCACTATGCCATTTTATAACCTTAAAAGTAAATGAGATTTGCTTTGAAGAATTTGTTATTAATACTTCTTGGATAAATTAAGAAAATTTAAAATGTCACAATTTCATATTTTTGTTTTCTGACTTCTTCCTTTTTCTGATTAAGTGACTTCTTTTAAATCATTCAAATGTTCTTCATAATAGAAGTAAAATTTAATCTTGAGAGCATCAAGCATAACTTTGCAGCTAGAACTTTCCATAGAAATGTTAGTAAACTCTGCTGTAATAACAGAATGAATATAGGAAATTGAAGAAGTGAACAGATCAAGATGTGCATAGCACAGTGCTGACTTGCTCTGTTATATTCTGGATTGATTTTAATATAATCTTAAAAGTAATAGTTATATGTTGTGTCTAGCAAGTGTAGGAACTGGCAAATGAAACACATAATGGAAGCTCATGGAACAGATAATAAAATTTTTCTGGAAGTGTTAGCATTTTTCATTTAACCTCTGTGTTTAGGGGCTTAAAATTTTTCTTTATTTAAGCATTTTCTATACTATATAATTTTAAATGACTAGTCCTAAATTGATCTTGTATTAACAAGAAACATTAAATGAAAATTCATATTTGTTAATCAAAGAAGAATCTAGGCCTTTTCTACCATAAAAATTATGATTGAATGTGCCAGTTGTAGATAGAGAAACATTAGTGTTTTGTTACTGAAATTTTTGTACTTTTTCCTTAGGTGGAAAAATAAGCTAAAATAATTTGTTGAGAACTTTAGCTAAATTAAAATACATCATTTTATTTCAGAGGTAATTGAGGCATTATGTTACCTCAATTATTGTAGTTATTATAGTTCAGTAACTCTGATTTTAATGCTAATCAAATCCAGAAGTGAATCTTACTGTGTTGGATGATAGTTCAAATTTTTGTTTTGAGGGTATCTTCTTATTTTTTTCATATCTTCATTCCCTTTCTATCATTCTTATTTCTCTTGCCTTCCCTGACGTAATTTTTCATAAATATTCTAAATTTGCTAGTCAAAAAAAGTACTGTTATGAGACTTTTGTGGGTCTGAGTAAGTAACACATGGAGTTTTTTCTTCTCTTTATAGAAGAGGTGGAGAATGAGAGAAGAAAGACGAGTGAGGAGGATAAAGGAGAAGAGGCGCACAATGAAGAGGAGAAACAAACAGAGAAAAGTGTGTAATGTTAAAACTATTATGCTTCACTGGGTTGTATGTGTTAGAAGCACAGAATCATTGAGATTGGAGGGGATCTTTGGTGATTATCTAGTCCAATGCCCCTGTTTAGAACCAGGTCAACTAGAGCAGTTTGTTCAGAACCATGTCCAGTAAAGAAGTTTTTAATAAGTTTGAGTGGAATTCCCTGTATTTCAGTTTACATCCATTTCTCTTGTCCTGTCACTGGTACTCACTAAGAATTTTGCCCTGTCTTTGTTCACTCTCCACCTGTCAGGTAATTTACACACATTATAAAATCTAACGTCCTTCTCTAGTTGAACAAGCCCAGCTCATGGTGGATGCTGTAAAACACCTTGGTGACTGTACAGTGCACTCCAGTATGCTTACATCTTTCTTGTGTATAGAAGCCCAGAACTGGACATAAGACTCAAGGTTCAGTTTCATATCTCCTGATTAGAGGGGACTATTTACCTCCCTTCGCCTGCCGGCAATATTCATTCTCAGGCAGCCAAGGATGTTGTTGGCCGTCTTTGCCAACAGCGCATGTTGCTGCCCCATGTTCAACTTCACGTGCATGAAGACCACCATGGCCTTTTCTGCAAAGCTGTTTTCCAGCCAGTGAATTCCCAGACTGTACTAGTACATGGATTTATCCCTACCCAGGTGTAGTACTTTGCATTTTCTTTTGTTAAGACTCATGACGTTCTTGTTTGCCCACTTCTCTGATTTGTCAATGTGACTCTGAATGGTAGTATAACCATTTAGTGTAGCAATCACTCCTTCCAAGTTTGTACCATCTGCAAATTGCCGAGGATGTCCTCTTATCCCATTGTCTAGGTCACAAATGAGGATGTTAGCTAGGGTTGGTACCAGTAGTATCTGCTGGTGTACATTACTAGTGAGGAGCTCCAGCTGGACTATGAGCTACTAGTCACAGCTCTCACAGCCCTCAGTTGATCCAGTCCAATTATCTAGGCCATACATGATGAATTTGTCTCTAAGGATGTTTTGGGTGTCAAAAACAGTACTAAAGACAAGACAAACAGCATCCTCTGCTCTACCCCCATATCCACTAAGCCTCACCACTAAGTTGTCTCACCATAGGAGGCTATCGGGCTTGTCACCAAAAATCGTGAAGGAAACTCTCCCACCAGGTTGCTATGTTAGAAAGCCAACATTATTTTATTCAGGGCACTGGATGCATGAGGATAGCTCCATGAAGCATGCACACCCAGCAACCTAACAGACCAGGCTATATTCATGACTAATACATATTCATCACTGTTCTGTTACATATTCATTACATTTCCTGAATATATGCATATATACTAATTATTTCTGTGGACTTATTTGGATATGGTTCAGGATCTTCTAATGAATCTCTTCTCCTTCAGAGTATCTTAAATATGTGGTCAGGTTTAATGTACTTCTCTTGTAATTCTTTGCTCTGTGACATAATCCATGTTCTCAAAACTAAGACATCTGCTAATATATTTTAGTCACTGATATAGGTAAATAATGAAGCAATAGCTAGCACAGGCTATTGGTTACAGATGTAAGGATCAAAACACAATTGTACTAAAGTTAAAAGAATTTTCCAACATCTTGCCCCACTGCTGCACAGACTCCTTTCTGAAGGAAAATGTATCTTGTTTGGTCAGAGGCTGATGATGCATGATTTCCCCTTGATATATCCATTCTGACTATTCCCCATCACCACCTTCTGAATGGGTTTAGAGAGAATTTCTAGAATTGCTTGCTCCATCACATTCCCAGGGGTTGAGGTAACGCTGAACATCCTGTAATTCCCTGGGTCCTTGTTGTCTTTGAAGATTATATGAAAACAGATGTCACTCCTGTCCTCAGGAACCTCCTGCTGGACACAGTGCCAGGAGCTGGAGGAGTGAATAAGGTCTCTTTGGTTCTTTTGTGCTTCATCGCTGTGATGAAAATTACTTTTTTATAACAGTTCTGTTCTGAGCCTGTTGTTTTGTTAGATTTCTATTTCTTACCCAAGAAGTAAGAAAAAGTTTGAATGTTTTTTCAGTCAAGTCTTGGAAGTACAGGTTAAAACTTCATGGCATGTAAATAGACTTCATTGCTAGCACAGCTGGAATGAAGTGTAGTTTTGTTCAGCTGGAATCCTGAGGAAGGGATTCGTTTCACTTCTCAGAAGCCATGTTTCATTATAGGATGGTGCTGATAGGAGCAGGAAGAACTGAAGGGAAGTTCTGGAAAGGGGAATGAATGGTGGTGATAGAGCTGTTTTGCATTTGGGGCAGGGATTTGGTGAATCACAAAGCAGAACTCACTAACAGGGCAGTAATATATATATAGGTACCTAAAGGACTGTTTTTGTGCAGGTTGTTTTTCCTAAGGCATTTTTACTGGTTTAGAATGAAAAGCTTAAACTGAAGACGAATGAAACTTCATAATAATCATGGCATTCTGCAGATATCTGGTTTGTTTTCAAGAGTTCCTCACGAGCAATTGTATCCAATTCTTCCAGGTGAAGCATCGAAGAGAAAGCGTTCCAAATCTGAGGACATGGATGATGTTCATTCTAAACATCGTCGGTACATGGGAGAAGATTATGAAGCAGAACTCCAAGTAAAAATTACAGCCAGAAAGGATGTTGACCAAAAATTACAAAAGGTAGAATGGAGATGCAGAGCAAAGAATGTACACACACATGACTAGTGTTACCATCTTGAATTAGCTGTCATTGCCCACATACTCCCTGTGCCCCCAGACACTTCCTCTTTTCTGTGGTTGAACATTGGATGTAATTCAAATAACAAAATTGGCTTAACTGATACTAAGTCCTACATAGCCCTATTTTTAAGAAGAGACCAAATAACATTTGCAAACTATGCTATAAGAGTTATATTTGAAATATATAAAATACTTTAAGTCTTGTATGACTCTAGACTGAGAATCTTTGTAAAGGGGGTATTTCAGAGTGGTGAAGTTGATAACTGATGTGCTTTGTGGGCCTAGTTTTGAAGAAAGTCTGTCTCCAAACAAGTGTAATCAACATGGCATTCATTTTTTTTGGAGCTGTTAATTGCCTCATTTCACCATTGCTGTGTAATGTACCCATGGTCTTGAAGAAAAACAAAATAGTGCTATTCTTCCATTAGTTAGCTAGTGTGTTGTAACTTCATTACTGTAGGATGGTGAAAACTGAACCACATTTGTTACTTATTTTGATTTCCTGAGAAATTTTTTTGCACTGAAATAGGTATAGAAGGGGAAAAAATTTAAGCAACTTTATCAAGTAAACTTGTGGAAATCAGTCTTTTTCTGTTTTTAGCTTCTGCAAGAAAAGCAACACTGCATTTTTGCTAGGGGAAAATACATCTCAGAAATAAGGTTTTGTTGAATGTCTTTAGTTTCTGTTCTTTGAATGCCAGTATCTCCCTCAAGAACAGCAAAGTAATAAGAAAAATCAGCTTGTGTAAACACTGTACTTGAAGAAAATAACTTCTGTTGTTAAGGTTCTTTTTACATGTAGTAAGATTTTATGCACTTACCATACTGCAATGAAATTAATTTCCCGAATTAATGGTAGAGGGACCATTTGTATTTTCCAAAATAGATGTAGAAACGTCTTAGGTGGGCAATCACATACTTACTGGTGACTATGTATTTATTTGATTTACAGGCCACAACAGTTGTCATTGTTCTGTTTATAGCAGGATACTTGCTAAGAGTTGAGAATATTTTTATAGATGGTCTCCCAAGTTTTGGGATTGTGTTGTTATTTTTTTTTTTAATATAACAATTTTGCAGGTTATCCAGAGACTGTTAGAAGAAAAAATTGCCACTTTACAGTGTGTGGTATTTGACAAGACTCTGACAGACTTGAAAACTCGAATAGAGAAAGTAGAATGTACCAAGAGGCATAAAACTGTGTTTACTGAACTACAGGTGAGTGTTTGTGTGTTCAACTGAATACTAGGGTCAAATTTAAAAAGAAGTTCCTCAATATTTAGTAGTAAGTCTCCTATAGTTGTCAGTAGGGAAGCCGTTTTGACTCTGCAAGTGGAGAAGGCGGTGAGGGGAGCAGCAAATACTCATGTTCCTTTTGAGTTATAAAACTGTATTTTCCTATTCGGAAACTGGAAAGCAATCAATTAATCATGAAAAAAACTCCAAAGTAGATCTTCCTTCTGGCAAACTGATTTGTTAGCTGCTAGTAAACTGCTTTTCCACTCTTCTGTTCTGTTCCCTGACATTTTTCAAATAACTGCTAGGTATGAAAATACCTAATGCCTCTATGAAACCAGAAATTTGCTTAAAAATGGAAAAGGACAGAAAGGAGAGAACAATAGCACTGGACCTTGCTTGAACATTCTGCATCGCATGTTGTTTCCCCAGAAACTAAATAATGAGCAAGGAAACAAATAGGAAGTGTTGAATACGTTATGCTTTCTTGCATTCCTTCATAGAAAATGTGTAGATGATGATATGAGGAACATCACAAAAACCAAAGAATTTTGAAGTGACAAGACAATTAAAAGCTTGTCAAAACAAATTCAAACAATAAGGCTTTTTTACTTTTATCATTAAAACAAATGTGGATTTTGCCATACCAGTTCCTACTACACACATCTTTCAGTGCCCCAGACATTTTATTTTGACTTTTTGTTAAGTGCTAAGACACTTTCAGTAGACTTGTTTACTAGTGACCTTTAGCCATCAACTACACTGACAAATTAATTAAATAATAGGCTTTCATTCATGTAGAGCTTTGTGTAAACATGCAAGGTAGAATCAGTTTGGAAAATTATGAATAGGAAGGAAAATAATTCAAGTTGTCTCTAAGATACTTTGATTGTGATACACACGTGTATCTGCTGTTCTGAAATATTATAATTGTACTATATTTCAAGGAAGAATAATTTCCCCTGATACAAAAATAGCCTTTGACTTGATGTCTTACTTATATATCTTTTAGTTTGTATCATTTCTTTGATGGTTCTTGGGGAGGACATTTACAGTTTTGTTTTCATCTTCTTCCCATTTAGGCTAAAATTGCTAGATTGACAAAGCGGTTTGGAACAGCCAAGGAAAACTTGAAGAAAAAACAGGAAGTAAGATCTACATATGTTGTGGTTTGGGTTTTTTCCTGAGTTAGCCTGAACCTTGTGTTGAAAATGAAAGAAAACTGACATGCAGAAAGATGTGATTTGGCTATTCAAAGGCATTCACAAAGTAGGTTTATCTGGTTTGGTTAAAAACAGGATACAAAAGAAGTCTTTTAACATCTGTTTTGTAATTATGATTTGTACAGAAGCTTCTTTAGCCATTATTAGTGTGAAAACACCTTAAACTGTTTGTAACTGAATCTAATTTACTTTAGTATAAAGAGTACAGTGTAAATAAGAGTGAATCCCAGTACCTTGATTCTGGGGTGGAGAGGCAAGAGGAAAGAATATAGGAGAGGGAGGCAGGTAGGACCAAGGAGATTTCAGGGGGTTGTAAAATATGTCCGGTTCTCCTGCAGCCTCAGAAAATTAATCTCTCACACAAAAGTGAGTGGATATGAAATAGAATGAAAGCATAAGTTTGCAAGCTGACTTAGTTGTTTTGTCACGGCTTTTCTTTCACTCTCTCCTTCGATGTAGAATTCAGCAAATGCACCTGTATCTCCAGGGAAAACAGCAGTTGACACTGCAAATACAAACAATGCCACATATCGGTAAGCAAACCACATCACTGTGACCATGTCAAAACTTACAACAGAACATTACAGATACTTAGTGTCATGGATAATCCCAGTTTTTTCTTTTTTAAATTGAGGTGCTCTTCCTTTTCTTTCATTGCTCTTCAATTGTAAAATTTGGTTTGCTTTCACAGAAATCATAAATTGACAATGTTGAATATATCCTTTGGTAAGTTGAGATGTTGTTTCAGTGGTTAAAAAATTATGGATAAAAGTCAAAGTTTCATTTCATGAACAAGAAAATTCATGTGGTGAGAGGCAAACCTGGTGCAAGCACTTGAAAATGTGCAAATAATTCTGCATTTTTTTAGCATAAAAATATCCGAAGTTAATTTGCATGAAGAGCAGAAAACAGGTTTCGAAAATCTCAATGAAAACAATAGCTATAAAATTCACCATTGTACTGTTAATAAATATACCTGACGTGGCTTATTGAGAAATGCTAACTGAAACTTCATTCTGTAGAAATGCTGGCACAGTGAGGCAGATGCTGGAGTCAAAAAGGATAGTAGGAGAGAGTACACCAGCAACTTTTCAAGCCCCTGTGAATGCAGGTAAGAAACTCCCTGTAAACTATAAACATATTAAATAATTAAATAATTTTAATGCTTTCCATTAAAGACGTAACTAACTAAAGAGAGCAAAACCAATTTTATTCTTTTTTTTTTTTTTTTGACAGAGAAAAGCATTATTTTTAGCTCTCTAGCACATTCCCAGTTTATATTTGTGTAGTGGGCTTACTATGTGAAAAAATGTGTTGATTTGGCCAACCAGAACATGTGGGTAAATTAGATGTTTCAGGAGACTCCATGCTGAGTATGATAGCAAAACTGACAGAGTTTCAGCTGCCAACAAGTGAAACACATGGCTCAGGCCCCTTTTTGTACTTGATCATAGCAGGATGCTAATATCCTCCCCTCTACCTAATGGCTACAGAAATTGAGTAGGAAATTAAATGGCAGTTATAAAGCCCATTTCTTAAAGGAATCATGTTTGAAAAATGGAATTTCTAGATTAAAGTTCTATAGGGAATGTAGACTCAAATCCACCATTAATTACATTGGCTCTGGTCTTCATTTTTAAAAATAGTTTACTTAATACTGAATGCTGAATCTTTTCCACATAATTATCTCATGGTAGGTGTATACTGGCTTTTAGGAGTGTATTATGCTTCTGATCTTTAGATTTAGTCCTGAAATTTTGTTGCATAAAAGTTAATATTTTCTCTGACATATTAATAACTCGATTTCAATACAATCTTCTGGATATGAGGTCCTACCTATACAAGGCAAGTTAGTCATAACTGACATAGTTTTTCTTTTCTTGTGTTTTGTGAAGGACCAGTTACTCTACTATTTCAGTATTGAGTGTTTAAAATGCTGTATTTTATGTGTTTTCAACAGTTAAATCTCAGAGCTTTCTTAAAGCCTGTTTGTCATAATTCTCTATATATCTTTTTTTTCCTGCCACTTCTTTCAAGCAGAAGTACAGTATTGACTTTCTCTTTAACTAGGTCATTGCATATCAGAGTATACAACAGAGAAATAGTATCTATAGCCTTTAACTTTTTGCAAATAATCATGCACCATCTTTTTCATAGAATCATAGAATGTTTTGGGTTGGAAGGGACCTCTAAAGATCATCTAGTCCAACCCTGCTGCCATGGGCCAGGACATGTTTCTCAAGAACAGGTTGCTCAAAGCCCTGTCCAGCCTGACTTTGAACACTTACAATGATAGGGCATTCACAACTTCTCTGGACAACCAGTTCCAGTGACTCACTGCCTTCATCACAAATCATGTCCATTTACTGTGTTGCCATGAAACTTCCCACTTGGTTCAAATACTTAATTTTTTTTTTTTTTTTTGTGTGTGTGTGTGTAGTGCCAGCTTCCAGTCTTGCTGCTTCTCCAACAGTTGTCAGTGGACATCCTAAGCTTCAGACTCCAGTGACCTCCACCAGCTCTTTGGCAACAACAGTTCTTCCCACAGCTAACACAGCTACGATTGTGGGCACTAACCAGGTGCCCACTGGGAGCACGCAGTCAGTGGCTGTCTCATTGCAGTCCTTGCCTGTAATCTTGCACGTACCTGTTGCAGTATCATCCCAGCCTCAGCTTCTGCAAGGCCACCCAGGGACTTTGGTCCCTAACCAACAGTCAGGCAGCGTTGAATTTATATCTGTACAAAACTCATCTACAGTTGGTAGCCTTACCAAAACTACAGTGTCTTTGGCATCAACTAACACAACTAAACCAAATAACATCCCACATGTGCCCAGTCCTGGCATTCAGAGGAACTCTACAGCCAGTGCTGGGTCAATAGGCACAACTTTGGCAGTACAGACTGTTTCTACTGCACATCCTGTTCCCCAGACCACAAGGACTACTTTGCCCACAGTGGGTACTTCAGGACTTCATAATGCTACCAGCAGTCGAGCGCCCCTACAGATGAAAATTCCCATCTCTGCATTTAGTAATACAACTCCTACTGAACCACCCCCCGTTGCAGCACCCAAGAATGGTAAGTTACACTCGAATGTTGACACTGGGAAAGGAAAATAGTTGTCAAAGGGGAATACAAAACTGCACTTCTGTAGAGATTTATTTGTTAATGTGTTTTAGACAGATGTTTCTTTTGGGTTGCATTTCTGTTAAATTTTCAAGATCAAAATCATCTTTATTGTAGATATGTTTCAGACATGGTTGAAAATAATCCCTCCTTAGAAGGAGTCAGCAGAGTGGCTTTGTAAGCTTTGTTTTATTTGGAACTTGATGTATATCATTCCTAGCATGAAATCAGAAACTCCTGTTCTACCATTAACAACTTGGTATTTATTTTTAATACAGCCTCTCAAAATAATATGACTGCCTTTGTAAGCAAAGGCATATGGAAGGGAAAGTATAATCAGTAACTTAATTTGCACAACATTTAAAAGTAAACAAAATGGTAGAAAAAACCCACAACTGAATACTAACCTAGTTCCTAGAACCTAGTTCCAAAGAGTATTTAAAATAGTCTCTGAACACAAGCGTTTAAATGGTATCTAGATTAACGATTTTAAAGTACTTTCTTTCAATCTTTGGCCATGCCATGATGATTCTCTGAACTTTTGATTTTACATACCTTGAACTTCCTTTTCCAAGAGGTCTGCAGGATTTGTGAGTTGGAGTTACACAAGTTCCTCATTGTCACAATATAATGTTAAAATGAACTCAAGCAGAGCTTTATATCAAAACCAGTTTAATTTCATTTTCCCATCTCTAAGTTACTTGTGTTAAAATATATCCTCCATGAAGTTGGATATTTATATTTTGTATTGGTTCTTAGCTCTAAAGAGAATAAAAACGACTTAACATAAAATAGGTTGTGACAGATGAGACACAGTGACAAAGGGAAGGACCAGTGTGTCCAATAAATGTCTCATTTATGCTGTTCACATAGCCTTAGCGTATACCATAGTAGTTTTCTCACCAGAACCGAAACACTGATTTGGGCCACCACTGTTGCTGATAAGCTGTGGTTAAAATGAAAAGAAATGAGAACAATTTGCATTTAAATGTTTACATCACATATTCAAGCAACTTCTTAAATTTCTAGTTTAGATACATGTTTGGCTGAACTAGTAAAGATACTCAGCCTCCTTGCACAAATTGTCTGTTACATATTTTGCCATCTGTTTAACCATCCATTTGCATTAAATTTTTTTAATAATATTTAATAATTGCAATTTTTTTCAGTTTAATATTGTGTCAGTTTGCATGCAGATGGAGGAGAGGTTGGGGTTATATTTTGGCCTCAGGTAGGCAAAGGTATTGCTCATAAAATGTTTTTAATACACTGTCAAACCTGAAAGGAAGGGAACACATTAATCAAACTTGAATACTAATAATTGAAAATTAGGGGTAAATGTTAAATGTGCCACATACTGAATATTTAGTATCAAACCGTTTTGAATATTGCCTCCAAATTTGTATAGTGAATAGCAGTAATTAGTACTGATTAGATACTGCAAATGAACAATTTCTTGACCCCTCAGAAAACCAGACAAGCAGGCCACCACCACCAGATACTTCGGCAAACAAGCGACCTGCTGAAGGAACAACACAGGTAGGCTGTTGATAATTTCTATATAAAATTCTAAAGTTACAATCCACAGGAGAAAAGTTCTTTACTTTAGTGCTTATAATGAAACAATTTCAGTTTCTATCTGTGCCATCCTTTCTAGTTTCTGTCCATTTGTATTTTTCTTCTTCTGATTCAGAGTATTACTTGGAGCATGAGCTTCTGATAATCTCAGAAGTTTTGTGATGGGGTTTGTGTAGGTAGATGGTAAATGAGGAGCACACTACAAATTGTCTGATAAAACGGAGCTAATATACAGAGAAAGCCTGCCTGATCTTTATCTGACGGGCTTGAACTTAAAGCTACAAATACTTTATAAATTATTGCAGTGCTCTCATTTCCACGTTAATCCAGAAGTTAAAATTCAAATTCTAATGTTTGATTGCTGTATGTCATAGGGAAAAAAAAAAGGAAAAGAAACTTTCTTCAAAAGTAGCTACTTCATGCTAAAGGAGCACTTGCAGTACTTCTGTATTCCTTGTCTAAAATTTGTTGAACTTCCTTTGAAATTTAAAGGTTAAAATTAAACTGTTTAAAATTACTCATAAATATTTTTTTCTGTGTATGGAAATTTCACAAAGCACCTCATACTTACTTAAATATTTCTGTTAACCAGAAGTCATTTTATTAAGGGGAATAAAATTCCAGCCAAAATGTCCAAATTCATTAGTGTTTCAAGGTACAGTTAAATATAAACTGTATTTCAAAGCAAGAAGAAAATATACTGGACATTATTCTGGGTTTCACCTGTCACAGAAATAGACTGGCAAAGGTAGCCAGTATTTTAGAGTATAATCCATGCCTCACTGTACCTTTTTGTTAAGGCAGTTCATAAAGAATGGTTGTCTGGAACTTCATTTTTCAAAGATACCTGTGGATTATAGCTATTAAAACACTTGTCAGTATTTGATACGTAGGAAATCCAGTACCAGAATGGAGGACAGAAGTACAGTTTTGAGATTTTTCAGTATAGGACACATATTCTGGAATATTTTTTTTTTCAGTTAGAGCCTGAAACCCGGAAAAAAAATTGAGAAAAAGAAATTGTGTGTGATAGTGGTATTTAGCAATGGAAGGCGAGCATGGAGGAGAGAAATAAGACATAGGATATTTTCCGGTTTTCAGTCTTCTGTTGTAGTGTATGTTCTAAGTATGTTTTCCCTAAAATCAGTAAAAGCGTGTGTAATGCCATGGTTAAAAAAGACCTGATGGATTTTAATTGGCTAATAAGGTATGGAATTGACATGCCATATCATTTGAAAAATCCAGTTAATGCCACCTGCTTTTTGTTATGTAAGATCCAAAATATTATGTATTACTCCACACTTCACAGCTCTCAGATCAAAATGTAGTTCGCTGTGTGCCGTGTACCTGTGGCATATTTGATGGTACAACTTTGATCAATTGTTTCGAAAAGCAGTTGAAACAGGAAGAGACTTCATCAGAAAATAAAGAAGCAGTAGAAGCAGCACAGACGAATTTTAACTTCCCTGAGGATGTCCTCTTTGGCTTGGAGGAAGAGGAAGAGGATGCTAAGAGCATCAAAAACACCCACAAGCAGACTGGCTGGGCAGCTAACCTGTTAAAACAGTGGCTGGCCAAAAATGGCAAGGATCCTAGCTTTGAATTGGCCCCAGTAAGTGAACTCAATGATATCTTAAGAGAGTTTTATTACACAATAAGAAATCATGATGGAAATACCTACAGTGTGGCAAGCTACAAGTCGATGCGGGCTGGCTTAAACCGGCATCTCAAAATGCCACCTTATAATCGTCAGATTTGCTTGATGAAGGACAAAGAGTTTGCTAGTGCAAACATGGTGTTTGTGAGTGTGCTGAAGATGCTGCGCATGCAGGGAAAGGATGAGACTCACCACCATCCTCCTATAGCTGCTGAGGACTTGCGTAAGATTAAACAATCTGGTGTGCTGGGTTTGCACAGTCCGCTGGCACTCGTCAACAAGGTGTGGTTTGATTTGCAGTTGCATTTTGCCAAGCGAGGGAGGGAAATTTTGAGAGACCTGGCTCCAGATGCGTTTGTTGTTGAGAAGGACAAGAATGGGCGTCGATATGCTATGTTTAGATATCCTGGCAAAGGAAAAAATGGAGAAGATCCTCATAAAATGGGTAAAATGTATGATATGCCAGGGGACCCCAACTGTCCTGTCTTTTCCTTGGAACTTTATTTGTCCAAGTTGCCTCCAGAACCCCCTGCATTTTATCTGCACCCCTTAAAGCTAACGTCTGAACAAATGCAAGAACAGCCTGTCTGGTACAAAAGAGAACCAATGGGTGTGAACTACCTAGGTACCATGATGCCCAGGATAAGTGTGGCAGCCAGGCTCTCTCAGCGGTACACCAATCATTCTCTCCGAACTACCACCATCCAGCTGCTGTGTGAAGCAGGACTGGGGCCTAGAGAAATAATGGCAGTGACAGGCCATCGCTCTGAGTCTGCTCTTAGACACTACTGGGGATCTGCAGAGGTTCGCTATAGGGCCTGGTCAGATATAATGGAAAATAACACCCCCGGTTACCTATATACCAAGATCCCAAATGAAGTGATAAAAGAATCACTATCTGGTGCCTCCACCTCTTCTGTAAAGCACATTGTTCTAGAACAAAACAAAGTCTTATTCCCTACGAAATCTGTGATGCCACCTGGCACTAATTCTGTGGCTTTAGTTCATGAGGGACACCCAGTTCTGAATTGCAAAAGCCCTGTCCTGTTGAATCACAGTTCTTCCAAGGTATTTCTCCCCAAGAATGTGACCAGTGGGAACATAACTGCAGGTCCCCTTCAAGGCTGTTGTAACAAACGTGTCTTTATAAAGCATGTGATAAAACAAGAACCAATGACTTGATGCTTCTGTAATGGAACTGATTTCAAATTAATTGCTAAAATGGAAAATTATCAGACTTGTTTTTTCACTTGGTCTGCTAAGGAAATTTCTTATGGTCTAGTTAAGCAAGAATTATCCTGTTCCTATTCATGATGTGAGCTATGGAACAGAAATTTAAGCAGGGCTTGGAGTTTGTATGATTTTTTGTGGCAGCTGGGACTCCTTAAGTGGCTGAGCAGAGCTGTTTTAAAAATATTAGAGGGAGATACCGATTTCCACTTAGCTGAAGATACACTTTCTTCACTAAGACCGTGGATTTTATATTTTGTGATGAGTGTATTTATCATACTATTTTGTGCCTGCTGGCATTGATGTAGCATCTTGCAAATCAAATACTTGATTACTGAAGAGCACTGAGAAAGTAGAAGCTGAATGAAGTAGACACAGATGCACTACAAATATATACATATGCATGAAAACACCTGGAATTGCCTGACCACTGTCACCTCCTGTTCAAATTGTTATCAGATCTGTCAGAGGATTGTGCCTTTTTTTGTTTTTTTAAGCATTCCTCTAAATTAATTTTCTCTGTGAGCTGCAGATTTGCATTGCAGGTCTTTCCTTTTCCTATTTAATATTTTTGGCTTAAGATTTGATTCATTCTGTTTTCCAAAGGCACTATGTGATACACATTGTATTAAAATTGGGTTCTCTTCAGTTGTGCATGATATGGGGAAGTCATCCTCAAAAGAGCTGGAAACAAGTTTGTTGCTTAGATGGCAGGTAATTAGAGTTGAAGTGAGAGGTTTTTTGTATTTCCTCTCACTCATCCCTTCATTGCATTTCACATCATCTTCGCAGTGTAGACTTTGTCAGTATAGTATAATTCACAAGAAGCACATCCTCCTCTTCCCCACTGAACCCTATCTAAATACTAGTTTTGGTTTTAACTTCTTCAGATTAGTAAACTGATCCTGTCATTAAATTTTCCATAGATTTTTACAGATTAGAAATATTCAGGATAGGGAATGTGAGTAATAATTTTTGTCAGATTCTGACAAGTAGGAGATCATCCTGTAAATAAAAACAGAAAACTGGTCATAGGATCACAAATTATGGTAGGTCCACTTTGGTAGAAGAAACAGTGTAGCATTTAAAACTTTTCCATTGTATTAATGAAATAAGAATTGCTTTGTTCTTTTCAAATGTGTGTACATGCATGCACCACAGTTTATCACAATAAGGACTTAACTGAAAGTGTTTATGTTGCTCAGTAATGGACAAAATAGAGGAAAATCCCAGCTGAAATGATGAACTGACCATGGTGATTTCCTAATTCTGTGGAGAACTTCCTTGCTGAGATAGCTTTCAAATATTGGATGAGATTTATCACTATATTACAGTGTACAGTACATAGACACTGCTATAGTCTGCACAGAGGACTTGATGCCTGAACTTTGGAGTTTTTATCTTGGCTGGTAATGTTCACCTTTGTGGCCTTGGGTAGGTTATTCATACTTAATGCATCTATTTTCTGAAGTGTAAGACCATCACAGTGCTCTGTTTTCTGATGGATCATGTTAAAGATTAAAACCTTTTGAAAGTTCTGTAGTTATGTATCTTACATATTTATAATCACTTTTATTTGCTGCTGTTATAATGATTGAGCCGGTTGATCAGATGTAATTGTTAATATGAAAATTACTTCTGCACAGTCCTGTACTTAGTTGCAGCATTAACTTATGACATTCTAATGGCTGTCTAGAAGAAAAAGTGAAAAAACAAAAGGGCAGAGTTCTTGAAATATAGGAGACTTCTGCAGTAACTTATTCTAAGATATTTTAGGTTAACATAGATTTCCAAATTTTAAGGATTCGTAGAATTCGTAATTCAGCCAGACTGGCAAATTTAATTTCTTGGTTGAAGAAATTTACCCTAAACTTTCACCAGGATGGTTATGTATTACTTTTCCCCCAAAAAAATACTCCTGTCTGTCTCACGCAGTTGCTTCTTCCAGCATACTGGTATCAAACATTCATCCTGCAGAAATAGGGGAAGTATGTTGCGAGGAGGTGATTCTTTTCTGTTCCCTCTTGCTGTGTACTGTGGTCATGCTGAGCACATGCCCTGCTCTGCTCCTCGCTGCATCTAGGTGACTTACTGTAACAGCCTATTGCTGATGGCTTTATTACAAATCTAGTCTGTGACTGAAATAGGAAAAGGGACTCTGGCCAATCTTGGCATGTCTCTCATTCTTTTTGATTATCATTTGGCTTCTAGCTTGACTTCCAGTCTGTTGGCATATAATTGGGTATTTTTGGATTCTCATTTGTTAAATTCTAATTCTGTTGGCACCAAGTTTACAGTGTCCTCTTACTACCTTTAGTTTGAATCTGATACTTCAAAGCTACTGACTGCAGTATTACTAGCTTCTGGGGCTTTGTATGGGAGAATTTTGGGGTTTTTTAATCAGTAAAAAGTGTTCCTAGTTTGAGCTGGAATTATGGCTTCACAAGAACTTGGTCTTTGTTTACTAAGCTTTTTGTTAATATTTGAATTAATTCTCACTAATGGAACGTCTTTCTAACCTGAACTGAACAATCTTTCTCCTGTTTCCCCTTCCACCTAAAGGGTTAAATGAATCTTTCCTACATGTATTTTGGTTCTAGAAAAACTAAAGTAGACAAACAAAAGGGAGGGTGGTCTGCTTTTATAAAGTCTATTTTGGCTATGAGTACAGTAGTATGGGGAGCAAGGGGTCGAGTTTCAAGTCAGTGCTGTTCATTGCAGTACAGGTTATGCTTTGTGAACATCATGAATTGTATCAAAATGGACATGAATTGTACTCTACAGTCACAGTATCAGCAGAGAACCTCAAACAGCAGGATAACAGTTTCTTTTTTTTTCTTTCCTCGTTATTTTTGCGCTATAAGCAAACCTGGTTGGTGAACCAACAGGTTAAGTACAGTTTGTTTGGCTGTAAACTGGATGCAAAATTGCTAATCATCATTTAAAATTGACTTTAAAAATCTGAATATAACAAATTCTTTGAAAGAAATTTATCATATCTCTCTCTCTTGAATTTTATAATTAGGTCTTTTCCTAAAATAAGACTGTTGCATTTCTGTTGCAAAAAAACCCACAAAACCCAGCACTTAGTCTTATCTAAGTCAACTAAACTAATTTTTTTAATACTGGCTACTATGTTACTGACTAAATTCCATTTCCTGTGATGGAGATGACTCTGAAAACAGTAGGGAATGACTGGAACTTTATATAAATGTCCATAAATTTAGGTTTGCACCTCATTTTCATAATTCAGCTTTGGTAATAGTGCTGTGAATCTAGGACTTGTTTTCTGTGCATTTTCCTGTTAAGTTTGGAAATCTCAGCTGTTACTTCAAAGTGTTTTTCATTTCATGAAGCTGGCACAGTATCTTACAGTATGTTAAATTTTCTTTGCTGTGTGCACCTTCTCTGTACCCTGTGAAGAGCTCCATTGTACACAGTGTCCAATAACTGAAGGCATTGAAGGGGTGCTTTGAAATTGTTCTTGGGTTTGTTGTGGTTTTAGTCTGGTACATCTGGTTATCCTGAACTGTACAGCTTCTCAATAACTGCTGTTTAGGGGTCAGTATAGTCAAAAGTTTCAGTAAGCACCTTAGACGTGATTCTGCAGTGTGACTGTTTCTTCTTTTTCAGCCTTCCTCTGTTTCTTGCTCCAAAAGGAGTGGCCACAGGGATGTGGGAGGGAGGCCTCTCACTGTGTTTATGTTAGTCTTTCATCTTCACCTTTTTCCGGCATAAACAGAAATTTTGGGGGTTGCTGTTCAGTCTNAGTATACTGAGAGAATCTAGGAAAGCAACTTTTATTGTAACAAAGTAACTGAACAAGTTTGAACAGTATTTGTGTTAAAAATGGCTGGCATAAGTCAGTCTTCAAGAATGATTGTGTCATATTTATTAAAACACCATAGTCTTTTTTAACCTGTTCCCTACTCCAAGTGTACCTTGTCCTCTTATGAAGGAAATCTTTTTTTCAGTCTAAATTTCAGCTGTGCATTTCACTTTTCAGCTAATTACTTTTTTTGAATTAAAGTCTACAGTGTCCTATCCATTTCCCATTGTTTCTGACATACTTTGATTTGTTTGGTTGAACTACAGTTCAATTTAAGCTATTTTGCTGACTATTGGAAAGTCATCTGTTAAAACGTTAATAAAGTACATTTATAACTATTATCCCTTTACTTTGCAACATGTTAACAAACTTTGTGAATGTCTTGAGAACTAATGTGAGCAAAGTGGAAATGTCAGCTTACAGTTCATAAGCAGTTATTAATTCTGTATTGTTGAAGCATTATTGATTAATATGTTTCCTTGCATTTCATGGTTTTGTCACTGAAAATAAACATATAAAATTATATATGTAAAATGGGCTACTTGACTTTTGTCTCTGACCCT
>WEIV01015432.1:113812-165067 GCA_013390005.1 Calyptomena viridis
CTATTCAGTCCCAGTCATTTTACCTATGGCCATGCCCATGCCTTGGGTTCTAGAGTTGCATTTCTGAAGACATGACAAGCACTTTTAATGTATTGGGATAAATATTATGGTTACAGAGGCAAAGGCATCTTTAATTATATAGCAAAACTTTAGAATGGTTTTTAAATATTTTAGTATGAATNGTTTGGTTGAACTACAGTTCAATTTAAGCTATTTTGCTGACTATTGGAAAGTCATCTGTTAAAACGTTAATAAAGTACATTTATAACTATTATCCCTTTACTTTGCAACATGTTAACAAACTTTGTGAATGTCTTGAGAACTAATGTGAGCAAAGTGGAAATGTCAGCTTACAGTTCATAAGCAGTTATTAATTCTGTATTGTTGAAGCATTATTGATTAATATGTTTCCTTGCATTTCATGGTTTTGTCACTGAAAATAAACATATAAAATTATATATGTAAAATGGGCTACTTGACTTTTGTCTCTGACCCTGGGGTTATGTTTATGCTGTTCAAAGTGCTACTAGCTCTCATCTGTGAGGTGGAACCTTTGCCTGAGACTAATTAGAAATTAAATTCTATGATATTACCAGAACATCATGTAGCTGAATTGGGTAACTGTTTTAAGGAACTACATTGAAGTGAATCTATTCTTGTCTGACTTTTAAAGTGATTTGTCTTTCCCTGCAACCATACTGTGTTACCTAAACCATCCCCAGCTACTGAGAGCAGCTTTTAATGAGTAAATTACTTGTGTATTGTAGGCTCAAATTTGTCATTTGGGGCCAAAAAATTTGAGAAAAATATTAATCTAACTGATTATATCATTACTCCAGACATGGATAATAGCTTTTAAAATCTGCATTAAACTAATCCAGAAAGTATTGTAAATACATTTACTGTTTATTAAAATGCACTTCCACCATCCAAGATGGCCATCCCACATAATACTGTTGGGAAACTGTCACTGGACTTTGGGGAAAGAAGGTAGATGTTTCACCTTCAAAGAGTAAGAATCAGTAATGAGATGTGTGTGTTCATGCATGTATGTATGTATTTATTATATACCCTTTTAACTGTTTGATTGAAAAAAAAGCAAATCACAGCTGTAGAAAAATACTTTTAGCGTTGTGTCAAGTGTTTCTTTGTAACTTTTAGTTGGAATTACGATTGTTAGAATCTAAAAGCAGTTTTTCTGGCAACCAATCTCTTATTTTTGTTCTCATTAATAGTGGTAGCTGAGCCAGTGTGTGCTCTTTGCACCAAAGAAATGAGAGGGTATATGATACTTAGGGGTTATTATGACTAGTTATTCGTTTTTCTCCATGCTTGTATTGTTCTGTAGGAAGTGTTGCACAGTACCAGTTCAGGGTAAAGGGAATGCAGCAGTCTTGTGAATGCAATACATAAAATGTCCGTTAAAAGTATTTGAGTATTATATTAATATGCAGCCACACGTATTGCAGCCCTGTGAAATTTTGTTTGTATAAACTATGATCTTGGTAAACTCACTTCGTTGCATTATCATTTTCATTTTTATCTTGGCAAGAGATGACAAATCTATATGCTTGGTACCTGGTTGAGTAGATCTTCATGACATCTTTGCAAGGCTGGACTGATTACTTCAGTTTTGTGGGAGTTACTGCATTGGAAAAAATAACCATTAAGGAGTGATAAGTCTGACATTGAACAGTCAGTGACTGAAATGTGCTCAAAAATGTATAAAAAAAGTAATTTCCACAACTGCTTAGACTGTGCTTGAAATCTGTAGTTTTGTAAGTGGATGGCTAAAGATGAAATATCAACCTTGTAATTATGCAAACAAACACAGTATTGCCACCCATCCCCAAAACATATTTTTAACATCACTCCCCATAATTTAAGATTGATTTTGCTATTATATAACGCCTTGGTGCGTCATGTATTATTGTGGTGGTGTTTTTGTGATTGCCTGTTTTACAACCTTCAGATTTTTTTCTAGTTTGTTACAGTAGAAACTATTAATTATAAAATTGGCTGCACTATGTCAGTGTGCCACACATAATCTTCAGAATTTTAATCGATCTTTACTACCCTGGAATTAATTTTTATTTTGCAATGTATTTTTTCATTGTTGCATTTTTTTCCCCTTAATTTTTCACTTTTACATACTGAAGTGTTCCTTTATGAAAAGCAGGTGGCATTACAATCAGTAACATTGTTATCTCTGTGTGATAACTGTGGCGTTATATAATACCAAAATTTTTAAATCATATATGAATAGAGAAGTGCATATTCAGAACTTTCTTCAAAATACCAACATGTGGCTTTTGGTTTTTCATGTGGTGCAATACATGTGCCTGTTACCAAGCTGTTCTGTTTGAGTTTGAGAGATTTATTTTCCAGTTTTCCACAGCAGTTTGCCATTGACGTATATATGCTGTGATGTTGTTCTTTCCGTGTTGTTTCACTGTTTGTAGTTATGGTGGGAGATAACCCTCTTTTCCCAATATCATGTCTACCATACGTGCTTTGGCCTTTATATTCCCTCTCCTCCCATTCTTCATTTGATTGCAAGGCTGATTGCTTTCTGATACCCCTTTATTAATTCACTATTCGCTAGTGTGTAGATTAACCATTAGATATTGCAGTCAGTGATATATGGGATATGACAGGCTTCCAAAAGAAAGAAGAAAGCTCTTAATTATAAAACAGTTACACTGATTTTGTTGCAAATCTTAATTGTCGCTTCAGGTTCATCTGTCCCTGTTCACTTTTTAAAAAGTTCCAGGATTCTTATTACCACTAATAACCTTTTTTCTATTACAGTTATTTTGTCATTTTCTACAATATCCATGTGTCACTCGTTCTAGAAAGTTGATGTATAATTCTTTTCTTTTTCAAGAAAAACTGTATTGTTCCTGCTTCTCCACATAAGTATATCTTGTTTGTCAGTACATCTATTTCTCAGTACCTTCTTTAATTCTTAAAAAGAACATGGTTGGGATTGAAAGAAAGCAGATGGTATGTTGTCTATGTGTATGCGTAGAAAATGCATGAAATTGATTATAGGCAATTTTTACTGATTGTTTCTAGAAAACCGTGAATTGAAGTGTAATTACTGACATATGAGTAGAGATTTTACATAAGTAATTAAAGTATCTTTCTAGTAGTTTTCGTGGTAAAGAAAATCTAAAATGTTATTGAGAAGAATCAGTATTATAGATCGCTTTGGGGTAAAAGTTTTGCAGTTAGAACAATTAGAAATATCAATTTCTAATATTAAATTGATAAAAATGCAGAAATCTGAATAGTTGCATTAATTTTATACATACTTTTCATTGTTTTCTCTTCCATATGCACTATGAAGCAGTTTCAGTTTAACTGATGAAGAGGTGTTCAGCAGAGGTTGTAACTTAGCGTCTGTTTCAGGACTTGGCAGATTTCACTCAGATATTTGAAAGGGACTCTTTTCAGTTTTGCCCTTTCTTCTAGGGTCTTTGAGTTGCTGCTTTCACAAGATAAGTGCTTGCCATTGAAGTACTTTTCCTTCACACTTGAGTTAGATGCTTGCCTGGGGCATTTAGCATACAAACATAGTTGCATATTGGTAATTGCAGTAGATGTGGATGTGACTTTGCAGTTGGGGCAGAGGGGTTGCAATTTGACAAGATTTTCCTTAAAAAACACACTTTTTGAAACAGATGAAGATTGTAAGTTGAAGGGCCTTCTCCTTGGCAGACTGGTTCAGGAAAAACGCACAACACTGAGAACAGCAAATACCTTTACAATACACTTACCCATCCTCCCATACTTGTGGTGGTGCATGCTCACTTGCTGCTTGACTTGTTATTTTGTTTTCCTCTGCTACCTTTTTCCACATTAATTTCTGCCCTTAATCATACCTTGCAGTCCTCTTTTGCCTTTCCACTCCAAGTGGCGTACATCTTCTTGGGCTGGACCTACATTAGACTCACTGTGAAATATTCAGTTACAGGACACATTGCTTTCATGCAAAACATCTCAGTTACAAATTTAAGTTCACCTACCGGAATAAAGATGTGGCTATATTAAAATTAAGAACTCAGGAAAAGATGAAGTCTTGTATTTTTCTTGCTTTCTTCTTAAAATTTTTTTCGCACACACATGTATATGTATATATATTTAAAACTGACATTTCGGAGTAGGATTTGTTATGTTTCATTTTTATTTCAATTTTTTAATTCACTTTTTTTGTGGCATTGTTTTGTGTTTTAAGATTGTTATACTGCTGGCTGCCATGTGAAAGCAAAGAGAAATTTAAACTGAGACATCTCAGATACAATTGTGGTTACCTGGATGGTTCAGTCCGTGATGTTGCTACTTCCAAGCAGTACAAACTTTGGTCTCCTGCTAAACATAAAACAGGTCTAAACTGAGAGTGTGAATAACAGTATTTTGGAGGATTTCTACTTACTTGGAATTTAAAGGCTTAGACATTCAGATAAATGAGCTGCTCAGAAGGATGGAAAAGGGAGTTTGGCAGTTTACATTTCTTTTAAATCTCACTGTAAACTTTTTTTCTGCTTGATTACTAGAAATTATCCAGATGCTATTGTAAACAATCAGATTTAAGTGTGTCATCTAGTCTGTTTGGAGGCTAGTGCTCTGGTTCTGACAAACAGTGGTGGTTTGGGTGGGTGTTGTGGTTTTATTTGCTTTGGTTGGATTTGTTTAGTTTTGATTTTGGTTCTGGGTTTTGTAACTGTGATATTTTAAATAGATACAGATCACTTTATATTGCTGTGGTTATTTTGTTTCTGAATCACCTTATTTGATATTCTAAGCTGACTGAATCTTCTGTTATTAAGACTTGCTAGGCAATATGTGAACTAAAGTACCGAGCATATGTTTGGGGTTCTCATTCAATGGTTTTAATTGTGACTGCACTGATGAAAAGGTGTACAGATTGCATCATGTTGCTCTTCTGCAGAGATCAGCTGAAGTAGGTTCATGTTATTGGCTTCCTGTGTTTGGAGAAGCTAAAAAGTGGTAGCAAACCAGAATACTTTTGAAGTTGCTTTTGTGCTTTTCCAGTTGCTACCCAAATGCTTCCTGAAATCTATTATTAGGAGCTGAGAGACTCTGAAAACAGAAACACGTGTTTCTGAATTTTGTTTTTATTCCTGGATTTGAGATACCTACAAGTATCTGAAAATTGTGTGTCAACACTACAGAATATAGAAATTGACACTTCTCCTTTTGAATGTTAGGTAGATGCTGCAAATAGTCAAAATCCTGACCTTTATGGCAGGCATAATTAGTCTGTTTTGTGTGGGGATACTTGTGCTCTCCTAGGTAAGAAATACGATGTTCAGCATTGTTGGTTTTTCAAGCTTCCTTAAAATGTTCCTGTGCCCCTAAATTTCATCTGAGGGCAATGATTGCCAGTGAACTAAGAGGCATCTGGCTGGGGAGTCAGGACTTCATGGTGTGCTGTGTGAGGGGTACAGCATGTGCTTGGAGTAGCTGGGGTGCGTGCCCAGGAACCAGGACTGGGGGATGTACCTCAGAGCACTGCTCAGATCTGCAGCTTCTAGTGTGGGAAGCTAACTACTTATGGATAGCTCCTGTTGGGGAGATTGCAATCAGGGTCGTTTAGGTGAAAACGTTGAATAGAGTGGCTGGCTAAGAGGAGGTCTTTATTCCTGTGAATTGCATGTACGAGACCTTGTTGGCTGATTTAATAGTTGCCTGTTTAACTAACTCAAGATTTTGATCTTCCAGACAGACCAAAATTAAGAAATGCATGCCGTGACACTTGCTGTCTTGAAAGTTCAAAGAACTTTCTCAACTGGCACAATTAAGTAGGGCTTCAAAACAGTTAGCTGTCATACTGAGTATTTTTCTAAAGGTTTTTATTTCCTTGCAGAGGAAGAATTTAAAGGAAATTACTTCAAAGCAATGTATTTTATAGTGGGAAGAAATTAATAGCTTGGTGTTAGTTTTTTACTTTTTCCAGTTCCTTATAAATCTCCCTCTCCATTTTTCAATCTGCTTCCTCCTGGCAGAGAGCCATAGTTCAAAATACACATTGTTGACTGGGAAAATCAGCAAGTTGGAATAAAATTCCTCTTGATTTTATGCTAGTCAATTTATCATTGATTATTTTAATATGCCTTTTATCTCAGGCTTCAAGTGGGTAAATCAGCTCAAGCTAGGAAGTATTTTAAATAGAAACCACTCAACAGAAGAATTCCATGGTTAATAATTCTGAAATACATTTATGTATAGCAAAGATAAGAGTCCCTATAGAGATTTCTTATATAGATACTTATATATCTATATAAGTAGATATAACTACTTGTATCACCTGTGAATATAAGTAGTTAAAGATTTCTTAGTCAAATTGTGTATCATAGTCTATTAGCAGAATTTCAATGGCAACATCAGTAAGGCAAGAAGAAATCAGGTTTTATTAATGCATGAAGAGAACAATCATGTTAGGCACTGCAAATTCATTGACAATTCAGAGACAGCTTTGGCTTGCATTTAGTAATCACGCAATACCTCTTTTGCCTCTCAGAGCCTTGCCTCTGAAAGTTGTCTTTTGGGCCTCCTTAAAGCCTCAGTTTTACCCAAATGAAGATTCATAGAGCAGATAATTTCAGTGCTTAGGCTTTATGCATGTGTCCCCATTTGACTGCATGGAAAAATCTCTAATCTTCCTAGGGTATATCATGTCAGCATTTGTACAGACCATGTGGGTCTGATAACTCTTACGCTTTTTTCCATGTTAATTGCTCAGAGATTTTTGATAATTATGTTGCTTGTGTAACCCTTTGTCTTTTCTAAGGAACCTGATTTACTTTATTCTATAAACCATAGTAGTAGAGTCCAACAATAAATGGTCATCTCTTCCACAAAACAAATAAACAACAACAACAAAAAAGAAACCACAATTAATTTTTGCAGTAAGTTTAAAGAAGTAGAAATTGAATATCATTCAAGATCTTTTTTCTAGAAAGTATATTTAAAACCACAGAAATATATAGGACCTCCCCATATCTTTTTTGTCACCTAAAGGAAAATATTGGTGGTCCCTCCAGTCTGAACAGCCAAGGGACAGCAGTTGTTCCAGAAGATAAATCTTTGTTTGATAGCCTTCGAAGGCTTGTTACAACATTTAGCTTTCACAATAGCTTAAAAGATCCCTTTATGCTTTCTAAAAAGAAGGTTACAAATAGCTTCATACGTACAATAACAGAGTGCTATAATTTGTGATAATGGGTGAGAATACAGTAATGAAATTACTGGGTATAATTGGAGTTTTCTGATGGGTTTTAATATGTTTTGTAAGCATACAGGTTCCACTGTAGCTTTCCCTTTTTCTTATTGTGAAGTCAGTGTCTTTATAAGCACATAGGCCAGGCTGTCTCAGGATAAGTAATATATTGTCCTGGTGACCGTTTTGTCAAAAGCTTACACCACTACAGAGGAGAGCACAGATTACAACCAGATTAAAATATTATGAGTCATAGTTAAAGTATACTCTAGAACAGCAAATTGTTATGCGTTTACGTCTAAAGCAATATGCTACTAATCATCAGGGGGTTTTTACTCCTTACAAAGCTGAAAATTCTTTAATACTTGCTACTGCAATAGAGTCACTCGGTTATCACCTGTTCTCCAAGTCCTGGGGTATTTGTCTGAAATTTCCTCTTTCTTCTCATTTCATCAGTTCCTTCCTAATAAGTATCTACCTTGAGACTTCTCCTTCTGAATGTTCAATTTGTGTCCCTTTTCCACCTGTGTTCCCTGGATTTGCTTTTGCAAAATGAAGGAGTTTTGTCTTTCAGAGCGGGAAGGTCACAGGAAGTGAATCAGGAGGTGTCATTGATCTTACACTGGATGAAGAAGATGATGGCTCTTCTCAAGGTAGGTGCAAAATGTTTTGCTAGCTGCAAGGATAATTGAGCTACAAGTATTATTTCATCACGTGAATGACAGAAAAGAATAAATTTGTGTTTCTGCTTAGTGTATTTTTTCATTGGTGTTTCAGTGAAATAGGACTGTTGTTAAAAAAGTTCTGATAGGTATTTAATAAAAGGAATTTTACTTACAGTCTTTAAGATTTTTACCTTTCCCTTAATTTAAGCAGTGCTGCTATCTATGCTTAAATCTGTTAGGCCTGGGGAGTAATTTGAGATGTTTGAGTTCTTGATATTTCAGAAAGTTCTTCAAGATGTATTTTTCTGTTAAGTGGTTAATTAAAGACCGTTTTAATTCTACAATTGGTATTCAGGTATTAGATTATTACAGCACCTAATCTTTTGTTTAACTAAAAGCGTTTGTGTGCAAGGGTTTAAACACCAAATACAAGTAGGTTGTTTGCTTTAGGACTGTATGCAAAGATTAGAGTAAATATATTTGTGCTCTTATATCCTTTGGTAGTTTGGATGCACTTCATCTTCTAAAAGAATAAATTTCTTTTTTTGTAAGTCTTGTGTAAAGCTGGTATAATTAGAGTTAGCACTGGATTAGTGAAGAATTACATTACTTCAGAGAAAAAATAAGAGTCTGTATGAAGTCCATGTATTGGGCTGTCATCTTCATTGAAAAAAAATCGTATTTCTACTATTGGAGATAAAATTTTCATTCTGTGTGGTCTCTAAATGCATGTCCCTGCACTGCATTCTGAAGTCCAGCCACCAAGAAGTTTGATTCCTCTGGACAACCTCAATATCTATTTGTCCAGTTTGTTTGTACAGAACTTGAATGCACTTTCTTAATAGTTTGACTTACTTCGTATTTTTATTACACAAATGTAGAAAATCATATTGGCATGTGGTAGCATTTCTTCCAGTGAGGAAGAAATCATAGTCATAGAATGGTTTGAATTGGAAGGGACCTTAAAGATCATCTCATTCCAACCCCACTGCCATGATCAGGAACACCTTCCACTTGACCAAGTTTCTTAAAGCCCCATCCAGCCTGGCCTTGAGCACTTCAGTGTGATGTTATAACCAAAAGGAGAGTGCATATGGTATACAAGTTAATAGAGAAGCATGCTGTAATTCAGATAGCTGACCATCTGGCTCTCTTACCAGTAGAGGTGTTGCACAGTGAATTGAGTATGAGCCAACAGTGTGTTCTCATTTCAATTTAAGTAATTATTCCCCCCATATTGACACTGGTGGGACCACAGCTGAAATGCAGTGTTCAGTTTAGGCTCCCCCTTCCTTGAGCTCAGAAGAGTTGTGGTAGCACTGGAGAGGGACTCATGGATGGTGTCAGGATGGTGGGGGCCTGGAGTGCATGGCCTGTGAGAAGAGATCAACAGACCATGGCATGTTTGGCAAAGAGCAAAGCAAGAGACAACATAATAGCAACCTACAACTACTTAGAGGATAGTTACAAAGATGATGGAGTACAACTCTTCTCACCAGTACCAAATGATACATTAAGGGGCAGTGGGCATGACCTACAAGTTCACAAGGCTCAAGCTGAGCTTGAGGGGAAGAGAAATCACTGTAATGTAGCACAAAGGGATGGTAGAAGCTCTACTCTTGAAATATTCTCAAGATTCAGTAGAGCAAAACCACAAGTCATTTGAATTGGTGTTGGTGACAGTCCAAATTCAATGAGAAATTGGACTGCATGGCCACCAGAGGTCCTTTTCAGCCAGGCTTTTGAATTGCTGAGCTGAGTGGCATAATAGCTCAGACAAACGAGTTTTTACTACTGTCATCTCCTGAGGCTTAGTTCTCAAAAAGATAAAAAAGATGGTTGCCCTGGGACTGTACAAGTCTGTCAGGTAAGGTTAACCTCCCCAGTCCTATTTAATATTCTGTAAAAGACGCCCAGTGGATAGATCTAAATGGATTTATGGTATGTTTTAAAGTAGTGTGTCACAGTACTGCAGTGTATTTCAGCTAATCTTCTTCTGTCAAAAATAACATTTTCCAGAGAGTTTTTTCCTCCCTGATTGCATTAAGTACATGTTGACCTCACGAATGCAATAAAATATCAACACTATGGTTGTACCTGGAACTCTAAGAATGCTTCTCTAGGTGGAAGTACTACAGAGTTGTAGCTCCATTACACCGTAGTAACTTAGTTCTTCTTCAGTTTCTTTGCTGGGGCTTGAGCCATTATCTTAAAAATTTCTCCGGTGGGATATTTTGAGATTCTTTCTGGTTAATTGCCATGTTTTCTAGAATGGTCCTTCCATTAGGAGGGAGGTTAGTGGGGTACTTTCAGGCTGTGTTAGCTGCTCTGTATCTCTCCACTGCAAAGCAAAAGCTAGGTTCTCTCAGATCATCTGAAGCCATGTGGATTAGTACATGTTTAGAGTTTGTGTGAGTGGTCAGTATTTTTTAGATAAGCTGTAGAAACATAGAAACCAAAACCCTAATAAAAGCTTAAGTTTCACCATGCAGTGAGAACAGATCACTAGCATTTTTGAGTAAGTTTCTCGGGAATGTCTTCTGATAATAGAACTCAGATTAAACAGAGCAAGAGTACACTTCAGTTGGCTTTTGCATAATCATGTGCATCTATATGCCTTTGGCCAAATATTTTTTCCATTGCACCTTGATTACAGCAAATGTGGAGCAGGTTTTATATTGTTGTAGGTTTATTGGTACACAACCTCAAGACAGAAAATACCTCAAGCATTATAGTGTTTCCTGCAGGAATATTAGTCCAATACTAATTCAAGTAGAAGAGCAACACTTACATAGTGCTCTTGGGAACACTCAGATCCTGATTATTTTCTTTAAAGCATTTTCACCCGCATACAAAGTAAACCTAATTGTGTTACTTGTAAAAGGGATTTAAATAGAGATCAATATCTAACAACACCTGATGCATGCAAAAATTATTAATAAAAATGTTGTGTAACTTTCAAGAAACAATAATTTCTGTTCAGAACAATTGTAATCTAGATACTTTTCTGTCTACAAGTGTCTTGCAATACTTGTACTTTGGACCTTGCTGTCCTTTTTATAAAATATTTGTGTAGCACACTGCATCAAATTATTTTATAAGAATATTAAAATAATAATAAATTAAGTCTAAAGTGGCTTTGTTATCTAAGAAAGATATATGTCTACTCTTGAAAACAGCTATGTTCCACTTTATTTGTTTTGTAGGAAAAATTATTAAATACATACAGTATCAGTTTTTAGTTTTATAAGGTGTTTTATCTGATTAACAAGTCTATAGTTTCCTGCATCTTTTTTATTTTCTTATTCTTGAACATGTGTGTGACATGTTTGCTGTTCTGTAATTCCACTAAGCCAATTAAGAATTAGAACAGCGTCTAAAACTCCTTCATGTTATAATTGCAGTATTGTGGGCCCAGTTTCTGGAATGGAAATTAGCCCCTCTTCTTTTCCATTTTGTGTATTAAGAGTTTTGTTTACACCTTCAGTAGTGACGATTTCCATTTTATGCTCATTTCCATAAATCAGATTTTTGTCTCTCCTCTGGGTTCATATTTGTTATGATGTTATGAATACCCTGTGTTCACTTAATATTGGGACTGTTCCTTTATTACTTTTAACCTGAGTACTGTGCTTACTGTGCACCCAGTCTTCTTGCTGTTTTTTTTACTTACGTAGCCTTTGCCATTGTTTCCATTTACTTAGTGAAGTCTAGATGGTTATCTTTCATCATATCCTATGGCTGGTGCAATCCTGACCTAGTTTCCAGCAACTAGAATGTCAGCAGGGCTCTTGATTTGTCAAGGATAAATCAACTTGCTCTGCATGAGATTCAAAACAAAAGCAAAACTGAAAAAGCCCTCACATTTGTCCAGACTGTCACTTTTCCTAGAAGCACATTTTTACAGCAGTAGTGTGTCTGGCTTTTTACTAGTGGATTATAAGCACATCATCTAAGTCATGACTAAGAATGCAATCACATCACGTAAATTATTCAATGGTAGTTGAAATGTGCATCAGTTCTGTAAATATTCAAAGTAAACAGATGTGTGCATCTCTGTAGGAATCTCTTCAGAGTCAAGTAATTTGAATGATGAGAAATTTCTCATACTCATGGAAAATAAAAGAAGCTTGAAGCAATCACAAGGCCTGTTAGTTGATGAAAGAGTAGGAAACATCTTGCCTTTTGTTTTCAAAGTGAGCATCCCATTACTGCTCCTTTTACAGACTTTGAAAAAAGAAAGCAAAGAAAAATTACATTTTTATCAAATGCCTTCAGTGAAGTAACTTGGCTGTTGAGTTTACAGAAAGGCCTACTGTTTTATTTTTGAGGTCTTGAATTTGGGGATGTGGTTTAGGGATGATTATGGTAGTGCTGAATTGACGGTTGGACTAGATGATCTTGAAGGTCTCTTCCAAGCTTAATGATTCTGTAACTGTGTTTAATAGAATCCTATAGCAGTTTGTGGTAATGCTACTTCAAGGTGTTAGTGGCTAGTGTTAAGACAGCTCAGTGAGACTCAAAATTGTCTCAGACTGCTAAAAACTACAAAATGTTGAGCTATGCTGCCATTAACTGTGTTCTTAATGCTTTGAAATCTAGTTGGTGTACTTAATTGAAAGTTTTCTGATATGTTCTTCACTATATTGTTACGTTTTCTCAAGAGCAAAATGAGTATTAGCGTATTTTTGTTTTGTGTGTTCTTTTACTAAACTAGTGGCCGCTGCATGTACAATTTTACTAGGGCAAATCTTTTTTGAATGAGTGCCCTTAAAGCCTACTTGTTTATTGTGTGCTTTTTAGCTATTTGATGGTGCCTTCTCTGCCCACTACTACTCTAATCTAGTTGAACTATTCGAACAAAAGCTTCTCAATTTTTCTTTATTCAGCTTGTGCAAAGGTTTGTTTAGATATGGACTTGCATCTAATGAATATTTTATGTTGCCACAAATAAACTAAGGCAGGAAAAAATACTGTTTAGTAAACTACAGATACAAACACTACTTGTCACTTCTCACAAATCAGTAAGTCATGTTGAGGAGGGTGTCAATGTGAGAAAACAAGTTAAATTTTCTTTATAAATTTTCTATAAATAGTAAAGTGATTCCCCCTTTTTAAGCAAATAGCATGAAAAATCAAAACAACAACCACCGGGACTGACTAACAGATAAAACTAAGGAAAGAGTCAGCAGATAACAAAAAGATGTAAGCATCAAAGGTAGACAAGATTTATTTAGGGATCTAAGTTGAATTGAGTACTGCAGTGTTTAGGCCTTTTAAATGGTTTAGGATGTCTTTTTTTTTAATAGGAACTTTTAAGCACTTTGTCATAGTGTTCCATTGCATTCAGTTTCCAAATTGCACTGAAAGATGCAAACTTCATGATAATAGGATAAAACATTATAGAGTGGGGTGGGTGGAGATTGCGATGATGAAAATGAGGGAAGTTGAATGAATTTTCTGCAGATTTGTTTGCTGAATGAAAAGGTCAAAGAAATGTCATGCTCAGAAATATCCTTGCTAATCTGTAAATGGGGGAGGGGGGAAAGGATTTTTAAAACTGATTATTAAAACTCTGTGATTCAGAAATGAAAATTTCTGTTTGCTATTGCCTGTAACTCTATTTTAAAGCAGATAGCAAGACACAGAAGCAGAACCAGCCAGCAGTTACAGGGTTGAGCACACCCACCCAGCCCTTGGCTCGGCCCTTGCAGCCTATGCCGCCTTTGCAGCCAAGCCCTGTGCAGCAGACAGGGGTGCCGACCAGTGGGCCTTCCCAGACCACCATACATGTGCTGCCTACAGGTAACTTCATCTTACGTCACTCTGTGAGTGCAGGGACTGATTTTTTCCTTAAACTATGCTCTTGTGTGTTCTACATTGTGCTCATCTTTTTCAAGTGAATATCCAGAATGCCTGAGTTGCTTCTTAATCTTTCATTCTAGTCAGTTTCCCGTAACTTTTCCCTTCAAAAATCAATGAAATAAAAGGGAATGATAGTATTATTGGTTTGGAAAGAATTCAAGATCAAATTAATTCCATGAAGAGCAAGAAATCCTCCTAAGGATTTCCTAAAGTCATGGAAATTATTAAATATACTGTTGTTGAAAAACCCTCTAACGATTGCCTTATTTAAGTAACGGGGCAAAAAACATTGTCAACATCACTCCTGCATTTGTCCCTGTGCACTTGGCAATTAATTCTTTTGGCAGAGTAAATGGTAAGGCTGACACTGAAGTTCCATCCCTAGTTAAATATTATTTTGCCTTTAGTGTGATTGTTTTCCCCTTTCTTTCTAACATAAAGAAACACAGATCTCTTTTTTTTTAATTTTACTCTATTTTTCTGTGTATGATTGTTGAAAATTGTCTTATGACTTGTGTTGGAATTGTCTTAGGACTGCTCTGTTCTACAGACTCTTGGGTGGTATGTTTTATATTCCGCACCACTGTCTTTATATTCAAAACCTTTGGGAGGGAGATATTATATTTATCTTTTCTGTTAGGAATTTGTATGTATATTGACTTTAATATTACAGGTGAAAATACTGTTTGCTTAGGCTGTTTTCACTTTCTTTGCATTATCAAAAGCAGATAGAATTTCACAGGGAGTCTTTATTTTGCATGGCTCAGATGAGTCAGTTTTCCAAAGGAGATGTGTACTCTGGAATAGGCATATAGCTTCAAGTTGTGGTATTCGGTTCCAGAGTGTGCTCTGTCTTTTTTCAGCAGCAACAACAGTGAATGTAACTCATCGGCCAGTGACTCAAACTGCTCCAAAGCTTCCTATACCAAGAACCCCTACTAACCATCAGGTGGTCTATACCACTATTCCTGCACCACCAGCTCAGAATCCTGTAAGAGGAGCTGTCATGACAAATCCAGGTTTAAGGCCGGTCAACCCGCAGACTGGAGGTAGGGGATGATTCCTTCTGTGCACTTCTTACCCTGAGCTTGATATGTCCTACCTCATGGATGTGGGGCATAGTTTTTTGGTTTGGGTTTGCTGTTTGGTCTTTTTACAATACTGGTCCAAGTTATAGAGGTTAGGGGGCTCTTCCAGCTTAGAAGTTTGAGAAAAATCTTAGGCTGCTACGAAATTTTACCTGCAGCTATGTGAATAAAGAAAAATTGGATTTAAGTCATCTCAGGCATTAGCTCTACCAATTAAGCATCTCTGGATGACATGCCCAGTACTTTACAAGGTAGCAGAAGGTAATGTATGAACACCACATTCTGTAGAAAGATAGTTGGAGACCAGTCTTTTATTATGATGTAAGATTAAAACGTACTTATATGTTATAAATCATGTTCAATTTCCTGTCTAAAAGTTACATTTCTATCAGGCATCCTAATGTAATTCCTTAACAATCTCTAATGTCTTGTACCCAGCAAATTTCCTTCCTTTTGCAAGGCCTGGACGGATGAAGTTTCTCACTGGTGTATTAGAAATTGATACATGCTTGAGTTTCCTTGACTTTGCAAACACATAACTTATCATAGCAGGAAAATAATTTTCTGAAATGAGTAGTAGATGTCAAAAATAAAGACCTTAAAGTTAAATGATAGTTTGTATTTTGTTACAAAGTGATGGGTTTTAACTGCCTTTTTTCTCACTCCTCACAATTTCTACATTATGGTTATTCTAACACTGTTGTGTTAAACATAAATTTCCCTGTTCTAGTGCACTATGAGTCTAATTTTGTGCTGTCCAGGTAGTGTTTTTCGAGACACCATCTGTATAAGCCAGACTCAGAACACTGCATGCTAGAGCCATGTAAGACTGTACCTTTTGTATGTTTGTGCAGAAATAATTGATTCATTGTTCTGAGATTGTATCTTTTGGAAAGGAGAATGTCCATATATGCTTGAAGCAATTTAATCCCAAGTATCACTTAAAACTGGATTCAGCTGCATGACCATAGGCTGTGAAAAATCAGTGAAATAGAAATTGATCAGATTTCTGAGCTGTCTGTGAAATGCCAAGGTGTGAAGAAATTGCTGCTTTTTTTGAGAGTACTTGTTTATATTTCTTAAACTGCTTATAGTCTTGTGCCCTGTGCGTTTGAGTTCAGTTTCTTCTGACCAGCAGTGTCTTTTAGGGGCACATCTGCATCCTGTGTCCCTGTTGGTAAAATGGCATAAAAGGCAAGGCAGCCTTAGCTCAGGCATAGTTTTCTTCATCATTACCTTTAGCCACAAGTTAGATGTGTGGTCTGCCTGTCCTTTTGGAAGGAGCATTGAGCACTTAACCATGCATTCCATATGCATATTCCATATCCATATTCCATAACCATGCATAGGTTAATTATTTTTAATAGTATTTTCTTCTTTTGTACCAAAATACATCTTTTAATCAGAATCTACCACTTCTCAGAGCAGTTACTATGACTAAATACACATCACTAGTATTAATACCTACAGAATACCTTTTATTGTTAGACATACAAAGTAATTAAAGTGTTACTGAAGAACATCTAATAGGTAATATGCTATTTTAAGGCCTTTTCTAGGAGAACTCAATGAGGTTGGGAATTCATGTGTTTCTCAGGCAAGGTCATCCAACAACAGATCTCTGCGTAATGTGCTTCTGACCTCATGGTCCAGTGGCATGATGAATGCTTACCCTTCACTTGTCTGCTTACAAATTCTCAGAAATCAAGGCAAGTTTCCACCAAAATAAGTAAGACTGTAATTGATCAGACCCTGAATAACCTAATCTGAGAGCATTCTTTCAACAGAAGGTTGGGCCAGATCATCTCCGGAGTTCCCTTCAAATCTGGACTTTTGTGATTCTGTTAGAGGCAGTTCTGTTACTCTGGCTCCAGGTGTGTCTGTCTGTGCAGGATGCAGTACTGTTGTCTGACCAGCCATTTAAGACCTAGGAAAATGACAGTTCCTCCACAGCATTGTGCATTCCCTGTACCTCAGGACAAAGAAGCCAGATGGTTTGCCTGAGTAGATAAAAGATCATTTTAGTTAGAATACGGATTATTTCAAGGCTTCATATTTGCATCCTGGGTAAAGACTTTTCACATATTGTTAACAAAAAAAGCAATAATGTTTCTTGATTCCTTTTAACTATCATGAGTTTTCATTCTTTAGTTGATTCTACCTTCTTCACTGTCTTTGTTATACAGCTTTCAGAAATGATGCTTACTGATGTATATTGGTTTATATTACCATTGCAACAGTCTTTAGTGCCAGGAGCAGATGCCTTCGGATTAAGATGTCTGCACCTTGTCTTTAGAAGATTGACATCCAAAGTGTTTTGCAAATTGCAGTTTTGTACTTCTGCCTCAACTGAGTACTATGCCTACATGGAAATAATGCTACATTTGTACCCTATATCTTATTAAGGCATTTCTGACCATCTTCAGGTTATGGTAATTTCCTGAGACAGAACCATAGTCATACTAAACCAGCATATCTGATTGGATTCTCATAGATGAGAAATAGCCAGTCCAGGTGACTGTTTATCCTACAGGAGTTTGCACTGCTTCATCAACTTCTTAGATAGGTGTGCCAATAGGAAAAAGATGTGGAGCACCTACCTAGTGTTTAGCACTTTATAATAAAAGCATTAAGATTTAGCAGTCTGAGCTCTCTGCCTCAAACTTGCAGATCACATAGACCTGTGACACTCATCCCATGTGACTGTAGCTTGGTGAGTGCTTATATGGAAAAGAAATTGCCATACAAAAGCTGTGGTTTCCTGATATGTGTTGCTCTGTGAGCTTATCTTCTGGAGTATTAGAATGCCTCCATCACACACAGGTGTGGAACTAGGGGGTGGTGGAGATTGCCCCAAAATTTGTATTTCTAGACAGAAATGGAGGGACACCCTAGGCAACCCATAACAGTGAGCAAAAGCTTTGAGTTCACAGAACATACATGTTCCAACAGTGAACAGATAAACTGTTACTTAAGAGAATTAGATGTAGTATAAAATTAATGAAAATTTGGTAGCTTGCAAATGTTTTGGATATTATCTACAAGGCTATAAAACTGCCTAGTTTGTCAGTCAGATCAGTTTGCTGTGGAAATGAATGAAATGGTCTGTTCTGTGAGGGAGAACAAGCTTCTCAGATGGTGACTTATCTTTTCTTTTTCAGTGCCATCCATAGCACAGCTTTTTGAGTGAATGTCATTGTGCTGCAGCAGCATTTATCTTTCCTTTTCTGAATCCCAAAGTGATGTTATTTTTCTTTTTATACTTAAGCTCCCTGTATCTCCTCCCCTTTCCCTCCCCACCCATTTCTTTCATGTCACAAATTATTAAAACAGCATTCTGTCTGCTCTGCAAACATAAACATTTGCTCTCTTCTCAGTTTTACAGCTTCAGGGGATGGGAGATGATTTTGTTGTTATGCAGTAGTTAATCAGTCTGCTGGAAGCTTGAGGAAAGTGTGTCTGTCTGAAATTTGGTTTCATGCAGCTGAACCAAGGAGCTGGTCTTCCAATGTTCTCTTTAGCTGATTGTAAGTATTGAATACTCAAAAGTATTCCTTGTGCTTCTTACAGGTATGATCGTGCGAATGCCTCAGACAACCTATGTTGTGAACAACGGGCTGACTCTGGGGTCTGGAGCACCTCAGCTGACAGTGCATCACCGACCGCCGCAAGCGCATCCTGTGAGTAGTGCTTTGGAAATTACTTGATGCAATTTACAGGCTTGTCTCTGTATTAGTACCTCTCAGATTGCTTCTTAGTGTGACTGCAGAATAGTGAAATGCCTTGCAGACACTTTCCAGCCAGTTCACATTCATAGCACCACCCAATCACCTACAGCAACTTCTGCCCAGAATGGTAAAAGCTGTGTAATCTGTTTGTTTACCCTGACCTTCTCCATTTCACCAGTAAAGCATACTGAAAAACAGCACCTGAATTGTCTGCACTGACTTGTGGAGTCAAGGGTACAGAAGAACTGCCACTAAAAACATTTAATCATGGTTTGGCTATGAATTGGGCAACCAGTTTTTCAGTACAGCTGTTTGCAAAACTGAGGAGATAGAACAACATACAGACAAGATCCTCAAGGTTGCCAGCTCCCATATTTCAGAAGGGTTTTTAAATCACTGTTGGGGATGATTACTTCTACATTGCCTCAAACCTCTTTTTGCAAGTATTTGAGAATTTTCTCTGACTTTATTTCAAATACGTTGCCTGCACACTTACTGTCGGGCGGTTGAATTACTTATGGTGTTCTGAAATAGTAAATATATTACCAAGAAGGTGGCTTACCATTCCTTCAGTTTAGACACCATTCAACTTAATGCATTCTCCAGTGATAAATAACGAGAATAAATCAAGCCAATACCACACAGAACCTTTAAGATACCAAAAACTACCCCATATTCCAACCTGAAAGACCCCAGGCTTGAAGAATTACAGAATTTCATACTCATTGTAACCACATTCCTAACTTCATCTTAACTAACATAAACAAGAGACATAGGACTGTTTTTGCAGTTTAAAAAAAAAATATCACTGGAAAGAACATTTGTGCTCTTATTTCAAAATTTTCTGAAAACTGAGGCTGAGCTTTTGTGATCAATTTAAGGTGATAAAATCCATGTGGCACCATTACCCTTTCTTCCTTTTGTTACTGAAAACCTGTCTGTTGAAAAGACGATGAGTTGTCAACTTAATGCACTGCCTGGGGTGTGTCAGGTAATGTGGGAACAGCAGCTCAAACATAGATTGGCTCAAAGTCATTGTCAGCCTGCCTGCTCAGTTGTGGTAAAGAGCAGTGTTCAGTCCATCCCCTCTTGGCTGGGAAGCAAAAAGGATATAGGGAAGTAACTGTGGCAATGATCAGCTGTACAGATAGGGATTGGTATGTGAATAACCTAAGAACTTACGGCATCCTTGGTCCCACCCCTTCTCAACATTTGCTGCTGCTCTCTTGCTTCTGCATACAAGACTGAGTTGTGATGGCAAGCTCATTTGCTTCCAGTTGCCTGGGGAATGATGAATTCCTCTCCTGTAAACTCTGACCTTTCCCTTGTTGCTCTTATCCTGCTTAGGAGCCACCACGCCCTGTACATCCTGCCCCACTTCCGGAGGCACCACAGCCACCACGTCTGCCCCCTGAGGCTGCCAACACTTCTCCACCTCAAAAGCCACAGCTGAAACTGGCACGGGTACAGAGCCAGAATGGTATTGTGCTGTCATGGAGTGTCATGGAGGTGGACCGGAGCTGTGCCACTGTGGACAGTTACCATCTCTACGCCTACCATGAGGACCCAAGTGCCACTATGCCCTCCCAGTGGAAGAAGATCGGGGAAGTGAAGGCCCTCCCACTACCTATGGCATGTACTCTTACACAGTTTGTGTCTGGCAGCAAATACTACTTTGCAGTCCGGGCTAAGGACGTCTATGGACGTTTTGGACCCTTCTGTGACCCACAGTCCACAGATGTGATCTCTTCTCAGAGCAGTTAGAGATTTTGGGGGCCTTTACACCTGCCCTGCTACTGCGAATTACCCCAGTTTTGGGGAGAGTCGATCCCATGCATGTAGTTCACTTTTAAAGCCACTCTCTTCAGGATTATTTTAGACAGTTGTGTGATACACTACATGCATTCAGAACCAAAAGAAAAATGAAGTCTTGCCTGCAGCAAGAGAGCCTGTTTTTTCTGGATAGTTCATGTCATGGGCCATTTGAAAATTTCATTTTCCTTTCTATGACAGCCATTCTGCATAGATACCTACCTACCCACTATCCAAGGGCATCCTGAATGCCTGGGATTCTGCTTCTGAGTGGGAACAAAATAGTAAATTACAGTTTGTCTGAAGCAAAATATACACATCTGTAATGTCTACGAAGACACCAGCATGAGAGCAAGAACAGATTTGCCTCTTGCCCCCCACCACTCTGAGCAGGCTGTAACAGGAAGAAGGGTGATTCAAGGTCTCACTTTTTGTACTGGAAAATCGAGTGGTCTGGTCTTACTTTACAAACTGGAATGAGCTCTCGGAGGGGAGGAAAGGGAACTTGAGTCTGGCCAGGAACCCATACGTGTATAAATTTGGAGGTGGTGGAAAAAAATAATCAATCACCCCACAACCTCCTACCTCTTATAAATAAGAACACTCCTCTACTTTCACCATCCTCCCCCACTTGCCCTGGGAGCATTCCAGGTTAGATCTGAAACTGAATTGTAGAGACTGCATTCACTCCTCTATAGTTCAATTTCTCTGCCCCTCCCCTCATACATCTAGCCCTATTTTTTAGATTTATTTTGTGCCTTAAAGAATAATTTCAAAAATAAAATGTAGCCAGATACCTTGTGGTGTTCTTTTATTTGCCTGGAGTTATTTTTCCCTTCTAGTCTTTCATTAGTGCTTCTCATTTTCTAGGCCTACAGTAATTATTATTTCTGTAAAGACCAGGAAGTGTAACATCTGCTGATGCTGAATTTGTTTTTATCTGCAGTATCACTCAACCCTTTCCTTACTGTAATTCTTGAGCAGTTGTTTTTGTCCTGTCAAAATATTGGAGCATTCAGACAGTATTTTCCACTGGAGCCTTTCCCTGTTCTTTTGGGAAAGCTGCATGCTGCAATTCAGCCAAAGAAGAAACCTCCGTGGTGCAGCGCCGTGGAAGCTCCTGGCTGTTGGCACTCGGCTTGGATGTTCAGTGAGTACAAAAAGAGAAGTTGGTTTCCCAGTCACCTTCTCTCTCTCATCACCTGCTGGCCTCTGCAGAAAGCCAACACACCCAAAGGGGTTTAGAAACTATTTTAGACATTGGCCTAAACTTTGTGATTGCAAATGTTAATAGATGCTTTCATGGTGCTTCTGAGCTGACAAATCGGTGCATCTGCCCCTCTGTCATTGACATGTCAAACTTGCTGAACCCAGCACTGAATCGTAACTCACCTGGACAGGAAAGTACATGTAAGGTTTTGATTTTGGCAGTTTTCAGTTGCTTTCCTGCCCAACAAAAAAACCAAACTGTATTTAGAGGGGAAAGATTCTTTTTTTTAATCCACTTCACCATCTAGCAAAGAGGCAGAATATAACATTTTTTAATTTTGATCCTCTTTTTCTTACAACCAACAATGTAAAATATAAAGCAAGGTTGAAAATATGTTGGAAAAATTAAATCTCAAAGCAAGGCTGGTGAAATACACTATGATATTCCTTTTGAGAACTTGAACAGTGGAAGAAATGGCATTTTAGACTTTTGTGTGGTTAACTGCACTCCTTCATGTAGTTGGGATTGTCACTTCTATCAAGTAACAGGTATTCTCTGTGTGGAAACTTGAATTTATAGCAGTTCTTTTGATTTGGGTGAGGAAAAATTCTAGCTAAATTCACGTATTACCAGAGAAGATTCACACAGACTCTCATGTGTGAACAATTTCCTTTGAACTACAGCCACCCCTGTATTTCTCGTACCAGTAATCAAAAATGCCTTGAATTTTTCTATGTTGAATTAAATGTTTTCTCTGCCTATTTCAAGGGATACTTAAAAATACATTTAGTCTAAAGTTGGGTTCTTATAAAGCCAGTTCTGTAGTAGAGGTTAGAGCAGTTCTTTACAGTTGATGGCTGCCAAGTCCTCCTTGGGCAATTTTTTTTAGTGTGTCTTTGAGGTGGTACCAAAGAGCCGTATCAGTACAATGAGGTTTACAGTTTAAAAGTTTAAATAAGCCTGAGAATAGAACCTAGAATTTATGCATCTTATTTAATTGTGATTTCCAGCCCAAGCTATACACAAGCTGTTCTATAGTTTGTGCTTGCATTTAGATCTCCATTTTTCTTAGGTTTGTCTTGTTTGGAAAGGCAGGGTGTTAGAATTCTTTTCTTTCCTCCAATGGAGGTATTATTAGGGATGGTCTGGAATTTCATTTGAATGTTTTGTGGGCTGCATCCTTTGAAGACTCATCTTTTACTCAAGATGTAGTTCTTCACTGAACTGATTGTAAAAACTGGCTTCTGGCTTAATGGATCCATTTCTGCTATGTGTGGCAGCATGCAGTTCAGGTTCTGTGACAAGGTTATGCCAGGTACTGTTGATGACCGAAGGCATTGCAGCTCTGGAGGGAAAACTCACTTCCCTCTTATTTTATCCCAGCAGGGCTGTTAAAGGTCCGATTTCAGTATCTTGAGCAAGTACTGGTGGCAAAGTATGTGACAAAGCACAGCTTGACGTTGAGATGCCTACTTTGGTGGGGAGAGCTCCAAGGGAGCTGGTCTCTGAATCACTGACACCCAAAGAGAGAACTGTGCCATTTCTGTGAAATCATTTTCACAGTGGAGCAGATCTCTGCAGTGAGTATTCACCCCTTATGCCAACAAATAGGAGTATTGCTTAGTTCCTTACCTCATGGCACTTTTCCTCATGTGCTGGAGTGGCTGGTTATTCTATTGTCCTTTACCTCCCAGAAAGAATAAAGCTATTGAGAAACTAAATCAGAAATTACTTGTTTCATTTAATAGACTTTATTTGAAAGTATTACCAGAATATTTGGGAACATTCATTACAGGTCTGTTAATACTGTGCTTCTAGACTGTCTCTTCCTTAGTGTCAATTGCTGGAGCCTTCCAGTAATGCACTTTTAAACATGCTAAAAGTCTCTATATAGCTTTTTAAGTGGAAGAGTTGGTTTTTGTTTCTTCTCTGTCCTTCATGCGAGTTCGCATCTGACTTTCAGTAGCCTGGTATAAAGTCATTCCTGATTCTGTGTTTTGCTGCTGCCCTCTGGATACATGACATTTCAGCAGTACCACCTTGCATCTAGTTTCCCATGTTTTAGCAAACACAGCACCGATTCTACAGCTTCGTTTTCCATCCTCATTACTTTCTGGTGTGTTTTAGGTTTGGTTGGTTTTCTCTGTGTGATAGAAGGGCATCTGGATGTCCAGGTTGAAAGTAATTTGAGTTAGTTCATCTTCTTGGAGAGGGGCCCTGCTGTGGAGTGCTGATGGCAAAATGCTGTTCCTGTCCACTGCATTTCTAGTTACAGCTTCACGGGCCTCTTCTACTTTGCTGTATGTCTAAAAAAGCTTTATTGGATACAAAATACTAAACTCTAGGATGGGGCAGAGTGCAAGTACGTTTATACTGTGTCTGCAGTGGCAGCTTGAGAAAGCACAAGGGTGCAGAGACAGGTTTTCCGCCTGTAATTTCCATGCTCTGAGCAGCTTCCCTAGGAGTAGCAGTTGGTCTTAGACTTCACTTATTTAAATTATTCATGCTACCTTTGGCCATGTTAAATCACTGAGTACAAGCACTGAGACACTCACCCATTCCCAAGGTTTTTAGCACTAGGCTGGAAACACCTATGGTGTTCTTGTAAATATAAGAGGTCTTACCCTGCTTCCTTTGAAAATGAAGGCAAAGCCCCCTGTGCCTTCACTGGGAGCACAAATGGACTCAGTAGTAGGATCTGAACACCACTTTGTACTGTAATAAAAATAGTCATTCTTCCTTTATGCTCTTTGTCTTAAATGTCCAATAAATTAAAATCTGTATTGTATGTAGGGATGGGTCATGTTTGTTGCTGCTCCCTAAACAGCCATTCCCCAGGATGAGTATTGCATACACTGTATGAAGTCAAGCTGTGATTCTGCCTTCTTATAAGCTCTTCTTTTCCTTTAGTCAAAAATATCTATGCAGATATTTTAAAGAGAAGCTTGATATATTGAATATGTATTTTTTTAATTTGCTGATTTGGGTTGGGCTGGACATTGTATGAAAGCACTGGAGGGAGAGGAGTTCAAATTACACTGAGCCAGCCCTGCTACCCAGATCTGTTTTCCCTTTAGAACACCTTCTGAGAGAAGAAGGAAAATAATGATAGAAGAAAGCAAATTCATGATTTTTCCTTTTCATCCCTTTAAGTTAAAAATGCATCTTTATTTCTTAATGTCATTATGCAGGCTAAGCATTCTTCTCTTTTATATAACATATACAATGCATATATATATATATATTTGAAGTGCTGTCTTAATTTAATGGGGTGTAGCTGTAAATCAGATAACTGGGTAGTAGCTGTTTGGGGAGTCCTGTTCAGCTTCAGTAATTTATTGGCTGTTGGGAGTCAAACATGCAAAATCCTTTGTTGCGAAACTCCAAATCTGATTTCTTGTTTTCTTGTTTTGTTTTGCAGCTGGACTTGTAAATAAATACAAAAAAGGACTGATTTAATGTCCAGTTTAAACTGAGCAGTTGCCCGCTCTCCCCATTTTTGTATGTACTGTAGATTAATGTGTGTGATGTATTAATTGTAGTGGGGTTTTGTCTGACAAGCCTGAAATTTATACTTTGAAATAAACTTCTGGGTTTTTAACATTTTGAGTTATCTGTGCTTAGTTCCTGACACCTCAGGAGACAACTCTCAAGAGCCCAGAGTCTGCTCTTCCTCTTCAGAGATGTTGGCACCTTGCTTAAGTAACACTGAGCAGCAGTGGTTTGGTTCAGTCATTCTCAGGAAGGCAACTGCATGGTGCAAGAAAGAGAAGCAATGCTGTAACTTCTGGAAAGTCACCTTGTGAAGCTTGGACAGACAGAATCAAGTCACCTGCACCCCCGAGTTGCCCCAGAGGGACACAGAAATGGAAACCCAATTGCTGGTGCTACTCTTCTCTCCCTCCACGGTGCCAAGTTTGACCTCTGAAAAAATGGTCACTCTTAGCAAGAGGCTTTGGCCAAAGTACTGGAAATTACTTTTGGTTCTCACAGTATCCTTCAGCATTAGTGCCTTGAGCCCACAGCAGTGGTCCCAGCACACTCAACTGGCCATGGTTCTCCAGCCAGGGGGCAGCTGTTCTCATCAAGGTGTCTGCCTCCTACCCTGCTCCTACCCTGGGTAGAAGCCAGGAACAGCACCACGACAGATGTGCCAGACATCTGGGAAAAGCTGTTGCATGGACCCAACTCTCTTGCCGAGCTGTAGAGAACTCAAAGTACCTAGAACATGGAGTTACAGACATGCCTTACTGTGAGTTAGTGCTGACCCTGGGCTTCAATGGCATGTAATCATTTTGTGGTGGTAATAATTAGTTTCCCTGCACTTATTAAAATTTGCTTCAAGTGACTGACCAGCAGATGATGGACTCTTGTGAAGTAATGCCTCAGCACAATCCCACTTGAAAGTCCTGAGTTTCTCAAACTGCCTATTTAGACTAAGAGTGTACCTACTACATAGTTTAGAACATGAGTTTTAGCATCAAATATAGGTAACCACTCTGCTCAAGCACTGCTGTAACTGCAGTTTGTGCTGGAGTAAAGAGAAGTGAGTAAGTGACCATGCAGAGCACTCACAGTTTTGCTGCAGGGTGACTTTGGCACAGGCTCAAGGGTAGGTCTGGAAAGATGCTACAGCCTCAGAGCAGAATGTACAAACAGCAAACTGCACCTCTGCACATCACTGACACTTCCACTGGGGAAACAGAAAAAAAAAAAAAAAAACCCAGCAGCAGGCTGAGAAGTAACCTGACCCATCAGCACAGCACCAAGACACTAACGAAGGAATGCTGTTGGTTTCTCCCTCGGGAAGTTACATGGAGCCTGGTCTGGGCAGGCACTGGTTAGACTTTGCACAGGTGTCCCCTGTTACAGAACAGAAGGTGCTGTGACAGGTTGTAAAGAGCTAAGGCTCTGCAGGGTATGACCAGTAGAACCAGGAAGGGCAAGTTTGCTACTGGATTTCAGAAAAGAGGAAAAGAAAGGAAAGAGGCAAAGGAAGTGAAAGCTTGCATTACATGTAGCAATTTTGGTGGTCCTGCTGGGAGAAGTTATTACCTCTGTAGGCGCTGCCTAGGGACTGAACATCACTGTTTCTTTCCGTTATTGCCAGAGATTTATCACAACCACCTCTCAGTTCCATCTCCCTACCAAGTAAATGTCTCTCCAGTCAAGCCTGAAAACCCGAAGTTTAACAGGCAGAAGCCACAGGACTCAAAAAAAACCTGGAAGCAGGGTGTGAAAAAGGGGCAGCTTCTGCCAAAAATCCTTGGCTTAGACCACACCTCTTTTTCTTCCCCGAGTGGAATCTGCAGAAGGGAGTAAGATACTCAGACCTTTAAAATCCGTGCAGCTGCCTGACCTATGTTGTTGGTTCTCTGGCCCCTGCCTGCAGGGCCATGCAGCCCTACTCAGAGCCTTCTCCTCTGGCCATGGTGCAGCTGTGCAGGGAAGAGGAGCTCGACCCAGCTGCCATGGCCATGGATCAGCCTGGGCTGACCTGCCAACAAAGGAAGCACATAGGACAGCACAGTAAGAAGAATGCAGTGGCTTTTAACAGCACAATCAAAGGCAAAAAAAAATAGTCACAGTCACATGAATTTGAATCCCAAGACTCATAAGGTACCATTGATGTAAGTATTTACTCATGAAAAGGACTCTTAAAAGTAGAGCTCTCTTTTCCCATAACTCTTGGTTGGAGCACAAATCAGCTCCTGCCTCAGGGTGGGAGGCTCTAGGTGGGAGAAAGGCAGAGCTCCCATTTCCACGTACATTTGGCATGTCATGGGCACATCACATGCCACACACCTCCACTCCCTGGAGAGGGAAGCATCTAGATGTGCCCTAGATCAAGAACACTCTTCAACAGAGCAATCAATTAGCAATTTCTTAGTCTCTGGGCACCAACTTATATAAAATGCTAACAGAAAGGTATTGTTTAAAAGACTGTGTGAAAAAGAAGTAAATACAACCTGCAATGTTGCTGTGTTGCCTGGGAGTGACAGTAAAGACAAGCCATCCTTCAGCCCCTCTTCCAGTTTCAAACAAGCAGCTGATTCTTGGTCCTCTGCCTGCTGGCAGCTCAGATCCCTGGGCTGCTCTTTGTGACCCAGCTCCATTCCTTCTAAGTGTGCTCCTTAATGCCCGTTACATTCCTTCTCCTCCAGCACAGGCACAGCTGCAACTGCCACAGTACCAGGGCCTACACTCAACCACTGGCTGCATCTGTCTACATACCACAGCTGAGTCATTTGGCTCAGTGAATTTTAACCAACAAAGGACTGTACTGAAAAGCAAAAAGCAGCTCTGTGGTGAGTAAAGAGTGTTCTCCCAACCCTGCACATGGTGCCACATCTCTCCAGCCTCTCACATCTACCTCCTACTTAAGCAAACAAATGACTTCAGTCCCTCCATGGATTTTTCATCCTCAGCAACAGCTTTGCTGTACCTTCCGGTCTCCCTCTTTCCTTGGCAGAAATCAGCCCTACTGTGGCAGCCAAATATTTAGGGTAGAACCTCACCCGTGTTGCAGTAACTCACTTCCACCCTCATCACACAAGCTGAACTCCAGGGGCTTGATTAAAACCTCCCACTGCTCATCATTCTTTACCTTCATAACATAGGGCAGTGCTGTGCACTGTTTAGCTTGGACCATCAAGGACGTGGAAGGAGGTGTTTGTTTTACCTAATTACACATACAACAACTACCACAAAGCAGCCCAGTCACTCGACTCCTCAGCATAAACACAGGTAAGTAAGAGTAATGTGTCCAGCCCCGGCCCTCACAGCCATCCCAATCACATCCCACTGCCACAGCTGAGGGAACAGGCTCTGAGCAACTGCATGGGCCAATCCACTGCAAGAGAGAGACCCACTGTAAGAGATCCATCACATCACAGTTCTGTCTCTGCTGTTATGCTGCAGCCTGGGGTGGGGGCACGTTTCCAAAAGCATCAGGCTGCTTCCCTTCACCCTCTTTGGCAGACTGACCATTGCAAGCTGCTTTGGCCAGACAAAGAAAATCTTGCCAACACCACTGAAATAATATCAATGTCCTGTGGATAACAGACTGACCTGCCATGGGGAACACAGTTTCCATCCACAGAATCCACAGATTCCCTCCACTAGTGACATTCCTGGATGGGAAGCAACTTGCAGCACATCTCTGAAGCACTGCTCGGACAAAAGGCAGACATCAAACCAATGCTGAGATAAGGCCTCCATGGCCCACAGCAGCCATCTGCTTGGCCCAGCCCTGGAGACAAGTCCCATGTTGCTACTAGAGACAGATCATTCTCATTGGTGGCATTGCTCTTCACTCCAGCTCTGAGGACCACGGAGCAACAGAAAGCTGTGCTACCTGCTTCCCATCAGTCCTAGTCAGAGGAAGGGCACCCAAATAGCTCAGAAGAAAGGAACACACATTGGGCTGCACCGAAGAAGCCAATGTCAGTTCCAAGTGCCTAGCAGGCAGGACAGGGGAAAGCAGGTAAGGCACAGGGATGTGGACATCAAGGTCAATTTATTACACACAAGAAATAAAATTCTCATTAAAAAAAAAATCCATTTGAGGATATTGATGCCGGTTTTACAGGATCGGCCTCATGGTGACAAAATTGAAGTTGTATGATTCTGGCAGGCCCTGGTGTCGCGTGCGGTTAAACCGTCTCCAGGTGAAGACAGGGAGACCCCCCTGCACTGGAGGGCCATTGATGGCAGTGGCTGTGAACGCTGATGCCAGGCGGAAATCTGACACCTGGAACACAAAGGACAGGAATTCAGGGCGAAAGGGCTCGGTGGTGGTTGACACACATCCCCATCCCAGACAGCAGGAACAGCTCCAGGAGATTTGGTAACAGTAGGGTGAAGGAAGCGAGCAGGGGGAAATGCACACTGACCAGGCAGCACTCCTCCCCTGCACAGAGGCAGCAGCAAAACACAAGCCCACACTTGCCCTCCAGCCCATGTACTAGCCAGGCTGAAAGGCAGCACATCTGCCCTCAGGACAATCCTACCTGGTTTTGTGTGTCTCCAAAAGAGCTGAGGCTGCAGCAGGCAGACCAGGGCTTCTGACCTAAACTCTACTGCATGTTAAGCACTTGGGCCATCCCGTGGAGTTGGGAGTAACTCAGGAATGGAGAAAGGCAGCGCAGAGTTAATACTGCTGCCCAGACTCTGCCAGACTCTGCCCATTTCCTCTGCCCAGTTCCTTCATTATCCCTGAAGAGATCCCCAGCTTGCTCCATCTTCCCAAACTCAGACACTAAAATTGCCTGCAGTGTTTATAACTAAACAGGTTTCACCTCTGCTCTGGACTGTTGCTCTCAATGTCCCTCTTAGGTCCCCTGTCCATCCCCAGCCCGTTCCCCTTGCCTAACTGCTGGCTAAGGCACCACAGCCAGTGTGCACTGACCCAACTCCCTCACCAGACACCTCTACACAGCCACTTTCTTGTATATAACCCACTGGCCACTGCAACAGACAGCTGGCCAGGGCTTGTGCAAGCTGGACACAGCACTGGCACTACCAGAACAGCCTCCACAGGTCCCATCCTAACAACCAAACTCATAATCCAAGAACACAGCAGGCTGGACCCCACAGGATAAAACACCCTCCAACTTCCCAGCACACCAGGGCTGGATAGCTGCTTACTCGGGCATTGCCCCTCACACTGGAAATACCATATAACCACCTAAAATAAATGCTGTTTTCTCCAAGACAGCAGGTCTAAGGATTTTCCCACATTCTCCCTAAAATGCAAAGACACCTTCAACAATTTTTCAGAAAGCAGTTTTACAAAGAGGTGGAGCCCTGGAACAGGGTGCCTGGAGCCAGAAAACCTGGCTGTTGTAAAGCTAAAATGAGGCTGAAAGGACATTCCTGAGGGCTCTGGGGAGGCACCCATACAGTCCCCATGAATGGGAGGCTGAGGCTGTACAACAGTCACTTTCCCTAAGTGAGGAGATGCATTTCAGCACTATTTTAGGCTCCTCCTGCTGTAATGCTTTGGGGTTTAACTCCTGAACACCACTAGTCCCTATAGACACAGTTGTTTCACACAACTCCTGTATCCCCTGTATCCTCTAACACTGCCAGGACTGATGTCAGGGACAGGAAATAGGACTCTGCACAGAATTCCCACCTGAGGATTTGCCCAAGCATTGGGACAGCATGAAAAGAGGGAGCAGACATGCCTGGCCATGCCTGCCCTAGTGCACAGAAACATGCTACAGGTCTGACAGGAGCATGAACAGGCTGCAGCAAACATTCATTCATTCATTCAACAGCAGATGTTAGTTAGTCCCCTGTTTACCTTGGAATCATAGCAGCCTGCAGGCACTGGTAAAGAAGGATTCAGGTCTTCCCGGCAGCAAATGGTGTTGCAAGGATTGTGTTCGGCATAAGGATCATGCTGGTAGTCTGGGGAGAAACATAGTGGAGAGGGAAGGAAGGAAAGAAAACAAGTTAGTCCCCTCACAAAAAGCTGATGCAAAGTCCTGGAGCCACTAAAAGCTGGGGAAGTTTACTCTATCGAATTGCTCTCGTTCTCCTCCCCAGGTACCAGCTAGAAGGCAGTGCTCAAGACAGGACATTAAGCAGATCAACTCCTAATCCAAAACCATACAGCTATTTCTGCATCCCAGGGGCTCCATTGCCAAACCTCTAACCACAAACATCTGCAATTCCACATGACAAAAGCTTGTAGAAACTTTGTCAGGAGAGAAAAGCAGAAGAGAAAGGGAAGTGGTGGGTGGAGCAGAGGGAAGTGCAGCACTCAGAGCTTTTGTTTTCCTGTTCTGGACTAAAGTAAGTGGCAAGGAGCAAAACCTCTGAATACTTGTTACAGTAGCTGCCATCTAGGAAGGGAAGGTAGACAAGCCTCAACATCTATGAGCGTGCTGCTACTCAGGGCACAAAGAGTAAGAATGATACCCCACCCTGGGAGAGGCCTCTCAAACCTCAAGCCCAGTAATCAGCAAGCTCCCTATAATTGGGAATAAAAATATAGCATCTATTGCTACCATACTTTGAGATGGGCTTAGCTAGAAGTTAATTAAGCTGGTTTTAATCTAGTTAAGGAGAACCCTGTCAGGAAAAAAAAGACAGTAGAGCATTACCTACTGTCCTGGCTTAATCCCAGCTGGCAACCAAGTACCACTCAGCTGCTCCCCCACTTCTCCCCAGCACCCCCCACAGGATGGGGAGGAGAATCAGAAAGAGGTAAAACCCATGAGTTGAGATACAAATAGCTCAATAATTGAAATAAAGTTAATAATAATAAAATAATAATAATAACGAAAAGGGACAGGGAGGGAGAGAGAGAAAGGAATAAAACTCAAGAGAAACATGGAAGATGTACAACCCAGTTACTCACCACCTGCTGACCAATGCCCAGCCCATATCCCTAAGCAGCAATCAGCCCTTTCCAGCCAATTCTCTTTAGTTTATACACTGAGGATGACATTTTAATTGTCTGGAATATCCTTTTAGCTACTTCAGGTCAGATGCCCTGGCCATGCTCCCTCCCAGCTTCTTGTGCAGCTGCTCAATGGCAGAACATGGGAAACTGAAAAGTCCTTGAATTATCAACAACTAAAACATTAGTGTGTTAAGTAATCCTTAAACTATCAACATTATTATCATACTAAATCCAAAACACAGCACTGTACTAGCTACCAAGAAAATTAACTCTATCCCAGCTAAAAACAGGACACCTGCCAAAGACCATTTAGAAAAAAGACTTGAAGTTTTACACTAAATTCTCTGGTCTGATCTCACCTAACTGTTTCTTAGGGTTTAAGGCTTTCAAGATTGATAGGCACTAGATGTATGAGGTAATAGTAGTCCACAAAGTCTTTTGAAATGTCAGAAGCATTCTGGAAAAGGCAAACAGCAAGCCCGAGGGCCCTTGTTCTAGAAGTAACCTAGTCTTGTTCCTGATAGAGCAATTTTAGCCTGGTTTCCTACCTCAACACTAGGCTTGTGTTATCTATTTGCTTTGATTGTACTCTGCATTTAGGGTAATGTAACTGATCCAAACGTGAGGCTGCAGCTTCCTGCTATACTCCAAGAAATGAAAGTAACACTGCTTATTAAGTCAGTTCCACAGTACATAAACACTCGTCTTACTGTTATATCTCATGATGTACTTCATGCTTTCCAAGTTGGTCACCTTGCCCTGGTCTCGACGGAAGATTTTTGCTCTTGGAGCAAGCTCATAGGAGAAATCCATGCCATACTTGACCACGTATGATGCATAGCCACTGAGATTGTAAATCTTTTCATGGAAAGGGATATTGTATGAAGGCCAGTAACCTGCCAGAGACAAACCGCAATCTGTTAATCACTTAGAAAAGCTGGCTGCTCTTGCTTATATCAGAAAAGAAAATAAACAATTTCCCATGTTGCACTGCCTTAACAGCATGTCGAGGAACAACACAGCAAACTGGTTTGAACACAATAGGGCACCAGTCACTGGTGTGACAGGGTTGACTCCCAGTGTAACACCACTGGAGACTGTACCCAGGCAACCCGCCCCCAGACTTCCACCCTGAGGACTCATCCTGCAAAACAGCTGAGATCAGACTCGCAGGAGCCTGAGGTGAACACGCAGCATGCTTTGCTCCACAGCCCTCCTGCACAGGTTTTCCTGCTCAGCCTCAGAAGAGTGCAAGATCATTTCCTCCCATCAGACGTCACACTTAAGAGGCTTGAAATCACTCCCCTTTTTGCTCCCTTCCCATCTCACCGAGGCAGAACACTACACCATGCCGGGATGTCAGGGATGGACTGACACGAACACACAGACCACAGAGCTGCGCGGGGCGGGCAGGACACATGTCCTGTGTGCAGTGCTGGTTACACACAGCGATGAGGAAGGATGGGGATTGCTGCACGTTTGCCAGTAGCTGCCTTTGAGGGTCATGAACTGATTGATTAGCTGAGCAGTGCCCTGCTCTAACTTCTCCCAAAGCAAGTGTGAATCCTGCAGTTTTGTTAAGAGCAAAGAATGCCAGGCAGAACTCCAGAGAAGAGTTTCAGGTAGAGGACATAAAACCTCTGAAGTAAGTCTACTGCAGAAAGCAGAAATGCTTGTAAAGACCCAGGAGACCATGAAGGTCAAAATCTGGGTACAGGAAGTCCAGGAATAAATAAGAATAGATACCTATACCTTAACATTTTTTTTTTTTTGGAAGGCAGGCACCAAGAGGTTTTTAAGCAGCGAGTATAAAACATAAGCTAATCCCAAGAGCAGTACACTTTCAGGTTCTCTGCAAAGCACTAACATTTCCTGTTGTTCCTTCTCAAATCACACACACTAGGATTTAGCTTAGGGATTTACTATCTAGGCACTAGTAAATGCAGTGCTCCATGTATTAACATCAGCCCAGCCACAATGCAAGGAGTCTGGCTGTAAAATGCTCAAGAAAAATCAACTGGAACTCACTGGGAGTGATGCACAGATACAAACCAAACTTTCTGAAGGTCAGATACATGGACAGTGTAAGCACTGGAATGCTGCCTGAGCAGAGGCCTTACCAGCTTGGGTCCTGCCTAGGATAGGGAAGACGGGAATACCCTGTCTACTGGCATTTGCTTACGTGACCAAGAGCCTACCTGAAGGTTGTGTACAGGCTGTGTTGTAATACAGGCCTCCAGAAACAAGCACACTTGCCAGTTTCTAATGACACAGGCCAGAGAATACGGATACATCAGCTTTCATACCAGTGGTGTTTAGCTGTGATTCAAAAAGGTGCCATTGTCTCACATGAACAAGTGTGTTCAGACAACCTCCTTCTCCAATCTGGAAAAACGTTTTGTCAAAATTGCTAAGACAGAGAAAGCTATTGAGTCCTCCTTCAGCAATAGCTCTTCTGTTTCTCAGGCTCTGCAAGACTGCAAACCCCATGCAGAGGGTGCAGCCTAAGCCAGGCTTTACCAGAGGGCTGCTATACGCCAGTGAAACCTGGTAGGGTGCACAACAACAAAAAACAGGTCAGAGAGGGTGTAAGGTTGAAAACGGGGAGAGGGGGATGACATGAAGGCAGCAAAAATTCCCTGAATCAAAATGCCTTCCTGCTTTGCCCATCCAGAGCAAAAGATTTCAGCAACATCGAGAAGTAGGGCAACGAGAATATTGCACATATGGTGGAAGACACTGAGATACCAGGTTCTGCTCTGATGTGTTGCTTTTGATATTGAAATCAATGCACTACTCATTCATCTTCAAGAAACAAACTGCAGCCCAGTCCTGTGACTTACTCCTTCAGTGGAGACAGTGTTGCCCTCTCCCACCTCCTCTGAAGGACTGACTTTTCTTTGTCCATATATAGAAAGGACCTGGACATTTTTGCCTGGAAAGGGCAACGTAAGACATGTCTGGTTTTGAGAACTCACCTGCACTGGCCTACAAAACAAGCTGATAGAATCCATAAAGAAATAAAATCTTTCAGTTTTCAAACCTGTATAAGGAAATGCTTCTTTTTTCCTCAGCACAAGGCTTACTACAGCAATGCCTGCCTTTTTTCACCTGAGATTTCAATTCTCGTTCTCTGATGTTTCTAGGCTTATGCTTGAAAGAGACTTAAAAAGCCAATGCTGCTGGCAAACTCACACTGACCAAGCTAGAGTGTCAAAAGTGCATTATCTTTGGACACTAGCTACAAGACCATGATGGAACGTGCCAGGGTCAGCTACTCTATAAACACTTTAAGCCAGCATTGCTCTTGAGAAGGTAAATCTCCTTCACCTGGGCTGCTCCAACCACCTGGGAACAGGGCAGGGACCTCAGTGGGACCTGCCTGGTGTCCTGCATGGCACAGAGGAGTCCAGATCTGCTGTTTACAGGAGCAGTGTTGGCTTACAGCAGCTGAAGTCTCCAAGGCAGCACTTTGGCAGTGCTTAGCCCACCCAGTTCTTCTAATCTTTAAACTCCCAGAGACCAACTGCTGTGTTATCCAATACACACGAGGTGCATTTAGATATATGGGAAATGACACACTGTGAATGTGAAGCAATATGGAACCTCTATTACATGCTGCCACCTTCAAGAACAGAGCAGCCACAAGATCTCCAAGGGAAGAAGTGGTCACTGCATGCCCAAGCACAGAAGTTGGGCTCAGTCCTACAGGGAATGGCACACAGCAGCTCTCAAACCATTGCCAAAAAGAAACTTGGGGTACCTGCTAAGTCTGGCCTCTCTGCACAGGTACAGCACTGCAGAGCTGAGCTGAGTGTCAAGTGCCAGAGCTGAGTCTCTATCAGCTTGTTGTTCTGCACCATGCTCCACAACACAGCACTGAGAAGCCCAAGGCAAAGGAAGCTAAAGGAGTCAGAGATGCGTAAGGAAGAGACAAGGGATTTTCTAAATTATCAATAACAACCATTGTATAAAACAATAGTGACAATGTGATAACGCCTAGAATAAGCCAGAACTTTCCAAGGAACTAGACACAGAGAAAAATTTCAAAGGGAAACAACCCCAGGTGCTAACGTAAGTGCATTTCCAGTCATTTTGATGATTTTGATTTGATTCATCTATTCACCCCCTCAGCATGTGATTAGAGGAGGGAGCACAAAGCACCAGACACACACTTAAGGCTCAGGCCTTTGGTCGCTGACATAAGTGTCTAGTAAACATTTGTGAATTAAACATGACAGAAGGTGTTTTTCTTCACCTAGATTTTTGTTTTCCATCAAGTTGTTGCTAGTCTTGCTAGGGAATTAAAGAACCTTTTAAAGAGCAAGTATTTATCAGAAAATAGAGCTCCAGAAGAGTTCAGGAGATGAATGTAACACAGAAGTTTTTTTATATTCAGAAGCTCATCTTCTTTCAGGATGACCCACTCACTAAATATTTCGAGTAGCCCACAGCATCATGGTTATTTAGTATTGCCTCAAATAGACCTCACATTTTTCCTCATGGGTCTCTAAGACAGGGAAAAATAATACCAGAAAAAAAGGCAAGGAGGCAAGCAAGCAAGGAAGCAAAGTCTTTTTCCCTTCTCTGCTTCTAAGAAAGAGATGCTCACCCCATTTCTGTCACAGCATATCAGATAAACAAATACAATGCAACAGGTCTGGCAACTTAGGGATGCTCACACAAAGCTTTCTTGCTTCAAACTCTGGACTAGTGTTCAATAAACCCTTCCCAGGCACAAAACACAATCCTCCATCAGTCGGCATAAAGAGATGGTTTTCTAAGCCAGTAACTACTATAGGAGCTATTACCTTTCCGAAGAACATGAGTTTGATCAGAATATTCCACAAGGGTTGGGATCTGCTCAACAATGTACAAAGCACCATCATCAAGGCTCCTCTGCAGTTTGACCTTCTTCAGGTCTAGCACCATGTACTGATTGTTGTAGGTCCCTGGGTATGAGAGCAATGAGAGAGTTATATGTCCTGCCAGGGAAAGGAAAAGACTGTAACAGGTAGAGAGAATACATGCCTTTTCCTAAGGCTCATATGAAAATGTACTTACCAGAGTTGCACTTGGAGAAGGTTTCTGCCCAAGTTCTGCCATCATGTGCCATCATGTTAGCGATGCGGACCCTCTGCCAAGCAAACAGGGATTCGGGCACCACTTGCTTAATGAGGGTTTGGTTGAACACACTGTTGGTAGTCTGCAACATTACCAAGCCACTGCCTAGTATGTAAAAGTCATCCAGGGACACCAAAAAGCCTTAAACAGCAACACAAAATCTGTTACCTTTGTGAGCCTTTGACATACTCTTGGAACAAAACAGACACAAGCCCAGAGGATATGAAAGAGTCAACATGTGTGCTTGAAATCAAACTGCACACAGAGTAACGATGAGGAAGTAACTTCTGCAAGAGCTTTAGGCCCACCTGTCAACACAGCCTGAAATGAGGAACTGTCATGCTTTTAACACACCTAATTCTTTGTCTAGAACATCTGCTTCATGTTTGCATGCCAAGCTTGGAAATTTCTCCATATGCCAAGTTATGTCTTATTTTTATGCTGAGGATTACATACTGTAAATGCCTATGTTGGTTTCTAATAAAAAAATTAATTAAAAAAATTCAACAATGAAAACCAAAGCAAAAGTACAAACTCAACAAAGATTTTAATCAACCAGTTTCAGTTTTAGATTTTTACTCTGTAAAGACAACAGAAATTAATTTATTTGAATTAATCCCTTCTGCGTTAAACTAAGCTAAGCAGAAAAATTTTCATTCTAGTTTAATCTTTTCCTGTCTAACTATTCTTGAAAGCATCTCCAAGAAATGGGCATCTCTGAAATCATAAACCCCATCCTGCATAGCAGAGGAACCTCTTCCTAATCCTTTTTTTGACATGTTGTCATTGGATTTTTTTAATGCCAGCAAGCTCTGCGTAGTCAACACAGTGATGGATCTCTGGGCAGGATTCCCTTCCAAGTTACATGCCAGCAGAAGTACTAGGTCCAGTTGCAGATCCCACGCCAGGAGGTGGCATTCAGGGCTGCAAAGGTCAGCTATAATGCCTTGGATAGCATGGTGACTACTTGTAAAGCAGAAATAACTTGACTTTGAGATTACTCAGCAGACACATGGCTGCCAGGTTGGGGAAGAAAGGTTGCTAACTGAGCTCTTGATGAGGAAGTCCAGAACCTGGACTCTTGTTAAGATTTTAATAAGATCAGTCTTCAAAGAGTATGAAATGCTTAAGTGCTACATGACACCATAATAGTTGAGTTCCACTATGGAATCTTCTACAAGAAACTTTATTAATGCTCTCTGCAAAACAAACTAAGGTCACCAACCTGTGACAACAAGACAGACAACTTAGCTCTGCTTCTTATTCCTGGGCTTTTATCAAAATGCAGATCTCTTTTGAGCAAAAGTAATGTTTAAGGGCACCATTCAGCAAAATTTCTTTAAAGTATCAAGTTCTCAAATTAGAACAGATCCAGGAAAACATACTTCGTGGTCACCTGTTCTCTAAAAATACATTGGTATAGAATAGGCAGAGCACCCTGGAAGAGTGAGAACACCAGAAAAAAGAGTGTTAATAAATTATGTACATCAACAGCAGAGATCTCACTCAAATAAGCAAGGACAAGAGAAACACTGTAAACCTGGCTCTACCAGTCTATTTTATATAAAAACATGGGATATCCAGTGATTAAGTGTTGTATAACAAGTCAAATGCTCGCCCAAATGGAGACAAGAAATTAAATTGTTAAACAATTATGATTTGAATTGAGCACCAATTCCCATGCGAGTGCCAATGCCAAGTGCCCTATTTCAAAATAAACCAAACAGGTTTTCCACAAACAGCTGAGACAAAACAGAAAAACTTTACTCAATCAAGTGTCAGCACAAGGAATGATGCTGAATTAACCGAAGGTTGAACTCTCTAATTCAAAAAAATTGCAAAGCTTGGCTAAGCTCAAAACAAGGGGATTTCCTTCTAGACTTGAGTATTTATGAAGTTTTATACTGCAATGTTTTATAACACAACATGCTCTCCCTGATGCACTCCAAGACGGCATATACCATTTTGATTTGAGTACCCCTGAAACAAAGGGAAGCTAAAATACCAACAATAGGTTTACCCAGAGTAAAGACATCCGCAAAAATAAAACCTGAGTAGTCTAGAGATATCAGCAGATGTTTCATGTCCTCCTGTGCCATTCTTCTCAAGTACATATGAGAATCTGTTGTAATTGAAAGTGTTCTTACTGTAGAGTTCATCTCTTCTTTTCTGTAAAACCATCTCTGTTTTCCCATCTCCCATTTTTGTCAGCAACACTCAATCAATTTTTTTTTTTTTACCCCTCCCTCCAATGAACTTGACCCTTCCTACACAGAAACAAGCAAAAGCACTTCTGATTGCATCTTCTAGGTCTAAACCACTTAGATTCAGTTTCCAATTACCACTGAAAAACTGAAGTTTCCAGAGTCTGGAGTTTCATTCATCATGTCAATATTAATCAGCCAAGCAAAGCAAAGTATTTTTTTGCACCCCAAGACAGTGTTCTCCAGAAAGTCAGCACATCAAAGAGCATATGGGTGGTAACACATTCCAAGCAGCCATTGCTCATAAAGAGGGAGGCTGTTGCTTTCTGAACCAGATGGCATCAGCTGTCTTGGTGTTTTAGAAGGTCATTGTGCTCATTTAAGTACAGAAAGGGTCAGCATTACCAGCTTGAAGTCAAAGCCATGAGGTGTAGCCCACCCCACAGGGATGGGAGTAGCTCCCAGCTGAGATGCTCAATGCTCTGGTCTATAAATAGACTGTGGGAAAGTACAGGTATTCTCTGGATTAGCATTCTTAATCCTATCAGCAGCTGCTTCTCAAGAATGAACCCCCATTAGCTGCCTTCCTTACACTCGCAGACCTCTCTTAGGCACTAAGAAATAGCACCTACCACCCCTATAGCTCTGGTCTCATCTTCTAAGTTCAGACACTTTCCTTTGCTTCCCTCCAGGTTTTAAACAGATGTTGGAGGAAGCAGGGAAGCAAGAAATGGCCTGGTAATATGTCCTGAGCAAGCTGGTTCCCTGAGAACAAGGGCTACTGCCTTTCCTGTGGTTTGTTCCTCCTAGCTCTTGCTCCGGCTGTGGGAGAGGATAATGCTGCACTTTCTGATCCTGCACTAGCACCAGCTTACTTCAAAGTAAGGGACACATACTACTTCTCTCTCCTGCCTTAGCAGCACATGTATATCCACCCATCAAGACAACTTGTGCCATTTTATTCCCAAGTCATAGCCTGTCTCTACCAAGCAAGATCCCAACAGAGGACCAGAGAAGCAAAGATAGCAGTAGAGTCCTTCTCAACTGTTTTTGCTTAAACTGCTAAAATCAGAGTAACGTACTTTAAAAGACATTCTCAGCCCAGAGAAAGTAGTTCACTACCCAAACCAGAGTCCATTTGTGAGCAACAGCAATGTGTCTGTACAATTTAAGTTCTCTTTGCTACACACAGATTCACCAGCCACATGAAGCACTTGACTGTCCAGAGCTTGAAGGCCACACTGAAGTCAAGGCTGCTCAAGTATTCAGCTCAGAGACATTTCTCCTTTCCAAAGGTTCACAGAACTGTGCTACATGCAACTCTGCAGACAGACACGTTCAAGAGAAGTGGCAGCTAAGACTATGACCAGAGTTTAAGCGACGACTACTGTGGAAACAAGCAGCATGTGAAGGAATCTGCAAAAACAGATTACAACTCCCATTAATTTCCACTTGACTGTGCCTCTGCAGCACTACTGCTGCTCCAAAGGGGACAAGGCAGTAAGAGAAGACATGCTGTTAACAGTGGACATTTGAGCATGCTGGACAACTGCTGGGAAAGCTGGGACAGACTCTGCAATTCATGCCTGTCCTCCTACCTGCTCAGTCACACCAGGAGTGAGGAAGTGCAAGGCCCTGTAAAGCTGTACCACAATGCACACAGTGACACACATCATGGTTAGTCAAGAGTCTCGGAACCTCTAAACTGAGGCACAACAAATATTAAATTCTGCAGTCTAGTAACCTGTCTTTTGAAATTCAGTAAACATACCCAAATAATATGGACAATTTTACTCAGTTACCCCAGAAGAAATCAGGAATTTGGCACATTCCTTCGCAGAAGGCAAATGACTCCTTGAAGTTTTTCTGACACACCTTTTCGACAGCAGAAGAGTTGGACTTTATATCCAGTCTACTGGATAACAGGAATCTTCACTCAGTTAAGTGTCACTGAAAGCCTGGAAGTACACCTGTCTTTTAATGCTGTTTCAGCCAAAAGTTAGTACTTCCAAGTTCATTAGGATCAGGTTACTATTCAGGACAGATTTCTAGGTTGGTTTCTTTCTTACTGGTTCTTAGTGTCTATCAAGACAGAGAATAAGAGGGGGAACATGCATACAGGAAGAAATTACAATTGTCAAGTTGAGCCATGGTCAGGACCTACAGATTCCACAGTCAGATATTCTGAAAATATCATCTCATCATAACATGGAGCAGAAGAATTTGGCAGTTCCCCCCTTTCTGTGTGATGTCCCTTGAGCGTTGCTAGGCCAGTGCTTTAGAGCTTAGTCATCCCCTGGGGAACTGCAAGTCTGAACTACACCCATAGCTAATGCAATCCACTGTAGTCAATGGACCATGCTTGTCTACAGTTTGTGATATCGCCCTGTAATCAGGTGGCAGTGAGCACATTTTGCATTCCCAAGGTCTCCCAAACTTCACTGTAGCCATGGGAACTACTACTTGCAACAGTTCTCACTCAGTTTTGTTGGCAGCAGTACACCTTTCCACATCACTATGACAGAGTCTACAAGGCAAAAGGAAGCTTTAAAATAAGCCATCTCTGCAGACCTCAACAGTCTCAGGAAAGCACACTGGGATTTTGTACAGTCATGAACAGACCCCAACCATTTCAGCCAAGCAGTAGCTGATTTTCAGGTATCTCCCACACAGTATGCTTTATTAGTCTCATGAAAACAGAATGCTCGTATTTCACTTTATACAAAGAATCCCCAAAAGGAGCAACCCAAAGACATCACCACAGAGATCCACTAAAATAACATAATAAATGCTCTGCGTGGCTGATCCCGATCTCTGGTTTTGAATCTGCAGCACAATGTAGATTATTGAACAGAGCCACATTCTCCTGAAGGATAGTTCTATCCTCAGTATTTCTGCTCAGAGATATGAGAGCCAGAACATTAACTTTATAAACCTCATGACCAGAGCTCAGACAGAAACCTTTGCTTTCTACCAAGTTACACAAGCTTGGCAAAATTCCTTTCAACAACCATGCAAAATCCCTCAAAGGCAATCAGAGATCACCCAGGCTCTCGAAAGCCTGTACACTTAACAGATATTTGCCAAAATACCTCTACTCCTTCCTCAAAGAAAAAATCTCAGTTGTCAAAAAATGTTGCATTCCTGAGGGTCACTGAGGAGGGTCATAACCCCAGAGAAAAAGGCTTGTTTTCAATGTGAAATGAATGCAACTGCTTTTCAAAACAGTTTCCCAGTCACAATCTTGTGAGTCCCTCCCATGAAGGACCCTTGTCTTTGTAGTAAGGCACAGTACTTCAACAAAGCATGTTTTGACATCATTAACCAACAAAATTTCATGAGAAGGAGAGTCTCCTGTGGCACACAGTTCACTTAAAAAGGTCGATGAAGATTCTTGAGTGTTTAGGTATTTCTGAATTTCAAATTTCACCTTTAAGAATTTATGCAATGCTAACTCTAAGTCATAGATTCGCTTTGGTTTTTCAGGTTCACATTTCTTGGTGCTACTGTAGCAAAGATATGTTTTTTACTACTGAAACATTAAATGCTGGCAATTTCTAACATTTGGCCTAATCTTCTCAGGGGAGATTTTAAATATTCTGATTGGCTATATTACTAACACACAAAATAAGCATAGAAAAATACTTTCCTCTGCAACAGCTTATAGAGGAGCTAGAAGAGGAAAATGCGGGTGGAAAAGAAAAAAACCAAACCAACAACAAACAACTGAAGGCTTGTTAACCCAACATCAAAGCAGCCAATACCACTCCAAACACCCAGTGTTTGATACTCGCTAATGATCCCATTACTGCACGACTCATGTCACAGTGGTAAACAGAAGTGTTCAAAACTGCTATTACCAAACATGTGAATGCTGTAGGCAAGGCGAGGAGTTCAACAGTTGAGATGACTGCAGACTACACAAGCAGAATTCAAAGTAGCATGTTTGTGCCAGAGGTAAAATATTTAACTCATACTATTCAGAGCACTGAAAGTGATTAATCAACAACAAAAGACATTGACATCATCATGCCAGAAAATTGAAGATGGCATTTTGTCCTCTTGGAGGCTTTAAGGTAGACTGAAGCCACTGCACGTTGAGGTATCAACCTTTTCACAGACAAGACAGTAAGGTGGTCTATGCCATATTGAATAGCTACTTTGTTTTGATCTTCTTGACTTTACCTGGGTAACTGCTGAATGAGACACGGCTGGTGCTAGTGTATGGATCGACTATATTGAAGTTCCAGTGCTTATATATTCTCAGTGTGGCTGCATATGTAAACCAGCTGGAATGGGCAAAATATATATTCTCATATCCCGGTAGAACCTGAAAAACAGAAGCAGAGAGATGAACAATTTTAGACCCCACTACATTCTGCATTTCTTCTACTTCACAGAAACTGGGAGAACAACTTGTATTAAGTAGTTTGATTAATAACAATGTTGAAGAAAAAGCAGATTCTTGTGCTTTTAACTGTGTACTTAATGAATTTCTAAAACCCCCAGAAACAAATTCTTGCCTATATGTTGTTCTCAAAATAAAACAGCTTAGGGTTATTTGGGACACCTGCATCACATGGTATGTATTTTTTCCCAAGTTTCACTTTGAATACTTGTATTCACACACTCAGATCAGATCTCTGCAAGCATATCCAACATTAACTTAAAACATGCTGTTTCTGTGAGAAAACTCTGCTTCACTTTAAAGTACAGAAGCAAATGCAATTAAACTCAATTTGAAAAGGTAAATATATATATATACTTATAGTACACATTTTCAAAATATTTCCCTGGTTCTAAGATTTGTTGTTAGCTCAGAAACATCTTGTTGTAGACAAATGCTTGAATTAATGTTTTACACTTTAAGGTGCCTATTGTTGCACTGCAATACATGGAGTCTCCATATGCTGGTTAAATCCTTGATAATTTAAACTGAAAAGTGTAATTGCCACTATGATGTATCAGACACTTATCTTAAAAACATGAGGTTATTTTCTGTCATTACCCCCATCAGAAAACCATTCCAGAGTATCACTTTTAACAGAAAACAGCAGCCACTAGAACCCCTTTGTTTTTACATTAGCACTGTCCTTTAGTTTATGTAATCCTTTTCCCTTTTCTCCCTGCTTATTTGCCCAACGTATTTGTAGGCATTCACAACACCTCCTTTCAGATTTCACTTGGCTAGGTGAAACAGTTACTCTCTTCCAGTCTCCTCTCCATAGTAGTTCCTCGTTCCCTAGTAATTCTAGTAGCTTTTCACCATCCATCTCTGTGCTTTTGGTTTGGTCTTTTCCTTATCCTTGAAAACAAGTGAGAAAAATTGGACTCAAAACCCTATGGAGGCACAAATGACAACTTCATAAACGCATCTTGATCAACAGAGTATCTTTATGTACGTGCAACATAAGTAGAGAAGATTCCAGAAATGTAGACTCATGACACTGCAAATCAACACAATCACTGGAAATTAAGTTCTTGGTGCTCACCTTGATCAGTGCAGAACAGTGTCCCATATCCCACTGGTACCTCCCATGGCTGCCTGGCTCCCCATTGCACTGTCCACCCCGTGCAGAATACTCAAATAATGCAGGAATGAGGTCCAAAAGGTCTCCAACTGCATTCAGAAACTGGACATCAAAGTTGCTCAGTGGCTGAGGAAAGGGAGAACAAGAGGCCACAAAAAATACTTTGAGACAGAGAAGCATCAAGACAAATTCTAATGAGTGAGACTTTCTTTTGCTCTCAGAGGAAGCTCTTTGGATGAAATACCTACTCACAAGGCCTACAGATGCTGACATTCAGTGTGGCAATAGGCACCTAGGAAACTTTCAGGATCTTGCTCTTACAGTGACATTACCAATGCTAAGATGTCTGAGGAAAAAAAGGAGACATAGCTGTAACTTATGACACCTTTGTGTATGTTTGCAAACAGCATACAAATCAGTCTGCTGTTACTGGTACACTGAGGTAATAGTAAGATTTAATTTTTCTCTTTCTTTATCTAGATGCCTTGAAGAGCCTTACGCTAAACACTGCAATTTAAGACGTCCTCAGGACTGAGGAGGTAGAAACAAATGAGGGAAATACAACATGTTAATAATACCAATCAAGTCAGAACTAGATGAAGAAGGAAAATTAGTCAAAAGGCACTTCACTATGTGCTCTTGAAAACTCCTTATGGTTGGAGCTAGTCAGAGTCAACAGGGGTAACTACACACAGCTGGTTGTGTAACATGCTCTTTAGAACCTCCTCTTAGTTCTCCGCTTCAAAAATAAGAGCTTAACAGTGATTTAGCCTCAGCCTTCAAATAGCCTTATCTAAATCTTTCCTGCCTGTTCTTGCTTGCCTTTAGTTAAGGCAAAGCTTAAGGAAAAGAAGTCGGAACACACATCACTGTAGGGCCATGAATAGTAATTTTAGAATGGCACATATAGCAAAGAAACACACTGCTTGCAATATAAATCACCATTATTAAACCATACAGCTGACCTCTCTACAAACCCCAATAAAGGGAGGCAAGGACATGGAAAAAATAAACAGCACCAAATCCATTTACTTTTTATTCAGAAGGCTGAATTCTGTGTTGTCTCTTCGCTGTTTTGGCAGAGAGAATAACCAACAGGAAAACCAAAAATAATGCCAGTCCATATATCCCAGGGGAAGGAATTAAACCTTTCTACAATGCTTACCAAGACAAATGAAAGAAATAAGCCCTTTTCACAAGAAAAATCATGGCAGAAGGCCCCAACAGCAGCTATAGTTTGAGGAAGAAATCCAAAGCAAACTTTAATGTATATGACCTTGCTTTAGTTCATCATTTTTTTGCTGTAAGGATCTCAGCAGGGAACAACATAAAGAGATGTATCTTTGGATAGTTTTAAGCAACTCAGTGGTATGAATCATTTACAAACCAGTCCCAACAACTTTTCTCTCATTGGAATCCATATAGAGAGACTTGGCACTGTTTCAGAACAATTTTTCCCCATCTAGCTGCACTGAAAGGTCTGTGAGCCCACTACACAACACGGAGAAGCTGTTTTCCAACATCTGATTCACACAGGCACTACTGTGAAGTATCAGGAAGGGAGCAAACAGGATTGCATATGACAATGCTCAGCAGCCCCAAGACGTTTTAATTATACTTGACATACATTTGCTACCAACTCCATATTCTCCTTCGTAAAACCTGCCTTCATTGTAACATCTATAGATAGCTACATTGATACTGCTGCATCATCTGTCAGAATTGCCTTTATATTTTTTTAAGTTTCACATTTCTGTGCTTTCTTACATTCACTTCAAGTCAAAACTTTTGTAACTATTAGGAAGTCCACTCAAGTTAGAACAAAAGTGCCAAGCAAGGAAGCTTCCAGAACGACAGGCACGGAAAAGTGGCCAGAGAGCAGGAGGGAGGACTCACTCAAAGGACAGGTTATGCAAATTCCTAGGGTGCCACTGGGCGAGATGAGGCTGCCAGCTGCCAAAACCAGCCAAAATATCTGGAAAGCAAATGTGGAACTAGGTTGTTAAGCACCCACTAGGTTTCACCCCCCTTTTGAAGGGCAAGCAAATTTTGTTCCAGTTTATTTCCAAGAATTCATTACTCTCCTTGCATAATTCTGGTTTTGTGCTTAAGACTGTCTGATGCTCGGCAACATCACACAAAGCACAGAGCTTCTCTGGAGTCTCAGGAAAACAAAGCATTCCATCAGAAGACATGGGCATCTGTAATGCAGGCCAAATCTGGGAATCTCAGGAACGGTCTAAGGCATCTGCCACAAGGCCGAGCGCCCCAGTTTTGGAAAAACTACAGCCAATTTCCAGGATATATGAAGAAATCTCTATGAGGAGTGTCCACTAGCAAGAATTAAACCCAAAAAACTGTGCATCACAACAAGTACGCAATAAAGGGCATATTACAATCTTTTGTAATCACCTTCTATCTCACACAGCAATGTCAGGAAAACTCCTTGTACACACAGCTAACATCCTGAAGAGTGAATGAATGAGCTAAATTGACAAGGACAGATGGTATAGCCACAACAAGAGAAGAAGTCCCTTTGTTTGTTTTGCTGTTCAGGACAGTACCCTAGAGGAGCCCACACATTCTATCAAACAAATCAATCAATTTGAGTTTCAGTTACGTCAGCAGCAGGGAGAAATAAACTTATAAAGGGCAGCAAACAGGACAGAACCAGCCTTAAAGGCTTGTCTACATAGGCCATTAAAGTAGAAAAGTTATTCTCTAACAATTGTTTCCCAGTGACTTCTCCAAGTGTGAGCACTCTCAATACAAAATAAGGAAGTACAAATACAGAGCTATCCTAGAGTCACTGTAGTATTTAAAACTCTGACACCTCCTTATTCAAGAGTAATATCCCTGTGTAGACAAGCCCAAGATTAATCACAGCGTTGGTAAAGCACTGGGCAGATGAAAAGGCTTAATGTTCTTTGAGTGCCCCTCCTTCAGAAATTGTCTTGACAAAGTGGTTGGGTTTGTTTACTGGATATAAAATGTTGCTAAACCAGATGGAATAACATCACACTTTAACATGAAAATATATTCAGATTTTGACATCATTCTTAATGACACCTACAAGTACCAAATTCAAAATACAGAAGTTTCCAATGTACATTTCCTTCAGGCAGGTCTTAATGGAAGCACCTACCTAAAATAGCCCTGCAGGAAAACAGACTCCATGACTGCAAACTACAAAACATTTGCTTCATAAAGAATAATAAAAAAATATGTATTAGTACTACTATCAAACAGTCCAAACCAAATTTTCTCTCTGCAGTAAGCCTGTTATTTGTGGCAGACACAATGGTTCTACAATATTCAAGCAAAGTAAGCCTGAAGTTTAGAGGAAAGCAGAAAAATTGAACATTTCAGAGTGACCTGTGTGCACATAATCTAGCTCTCATTTAAGCACTGTGGATTTGACACAGTTTCAAACTACCATGCATTATACCAGAAAACAGAAAGTCAGACCTTTCACTTGTCTGCCTCAGTAAGTGCACATCACCTAATCTACCAGATGTAAAACTCTGCTTGCAAGTTTGAAAAGGTTATGTGTAATGCTGATGAGAAAACATACAACACGAAATGTGTTGAATTAAAAGTAGATTAGCTACCAAAACAGCTTGTTTCCATTCTCCTGAAAAGGAAACAATTTTATACAACTCTGTCCAGTGCTCAGTGTTAGAATTCACAGACTTTGTAAACACAGTTCTTTATCTCTGTTAGCCTATCCTTGTTGATTAACCAGTTCTCAGTGTTCAGGAGAGCACTTTGTCTATGCATGATCATTCACGGGTTGAGAGGAAATGTTACGAACTTCAAAATTCATCTCTTCCTCCCCTTCTCTTTCTCCTGTCTCTGATAATTTGGGAATTATGGGAAAAAGCTTCCCAGCCTTTCTTCTATAGCACTTACTGTTATTTTAAGCTTAGGGTAGTGGGAGCAACTGACCTCTGCACACACAGAGTAATTGGCTGAATTTAGAAGTACACATAGTTCTTCCCAGTAACAGGTAGAAGAACATCAGGCAACAAAATACAGACTGCCACATGCTGGGTTTTGGCTTGGTTTTGGTTGGGGTTTTTTGAGGTTATTTGTTTTGTTTGAGTGTGGGTAAAAAAAGGAAAAGAAAACCACCACAATTCACACAAGTTATTTTTAATATTTCTAACATTCATTACCACTATGAGTCTAAACTATTGCACTACTAGAGATCAAAACAAACTTGTCTGATGACAATAATGCTAAAACAATAAACACATGGAAAGGATTCTTTTTTTAATGAAACAGAAGTAGTATCTACCAAAGGAAAGAGGTAAGAGAAGACGTTCAAAGCACTAAGGAAAACATGCAACAGGAATCAGATTTGCTGTTAAAAGCATGTAGAATTAGGGGGTTTTAAGGTGAGAAGTGAGTAATATGAATAGCAAATACTTGTTACTGCAGTTGTCGCCCACAGAAATATCAAAACAATTGGATTAATTGAACCAAAGTACAATACTTAAAAATAAGAAAAAAGTCATCTATTAGGTGATTTGCCAAACATTCCACATACTAACAATCTGAAGGATTAAACAGAAGACCCTTTTAAACGTTCTTACAGTATGTACTAGAAGTGGAAAGTCAAAAACAGCCGCTTTGAATGGCACACTTCTTTAATCACAGAAAATAAGGAAGATACTGTTGGTTTTCTTGTTTGTTAGTTTAGTTGGGGCTTTTAAGTGCCAACAGCTTACAGAAGCTGGGCTGATTCTCAGACAAATGGATGTGTCAAAGCTAGAAGTAACTGTGCATCTGCACCTGTTTTTATTGTCCATGTAAGCTTAGAGCAAGTGTCTTCAAGCTGTTTTCTGAAGGAAATCCTAACAGCAGTAAATATATACACACATAGCACTATTGTAGCCTAATGCCCCAAAAGTATTTGAAAAGTAGCACGGTATCCAGCAAAGTGAACTGCCTGTACTTTTGCAGAGCTGTCAGGTATCATTTTGAGGGTAAGGAAAATCAGCACCCAGGTGCAAGAGCAGCTGTCCAAAATGTACTCAAAGGTAAGAGACTGATGTTAACTTCGTGGCTCTGGAACACAGAGGAAAGACCAGCACATCTCAAGTGAGAAATACACACATAGGGAACATTTTTGCTTTGAATAAAAAGATATGGATCTCAATATAGGTGATAATGTCAGAAGCTAAAACTGTGACTGGCATAGTAAAGAATCAAAATAAATCTCACCAACTGCCGCAGGCACATTTGGGAAAAGGAAAAAAATATAGTCCCTGCATATAATTCAAGAATGGAGGACACAAGTATTTCAGCCTGAACCACATATCTGAACTTTCACTAAATGCACCACCTTTATATAGGCATGCTGATGAGATCTCTAAAAAGAGGATAAAAATTACTCAAACACTCCAGAGGTCAGTGCTTTTTAGTATCAAATACACAGATAAATAAGCAAGCATCAGGAAACACACCTTGTAGGTAGGACATGCCTATTACAAATAACTAACTCATACACATAACTAGCACTTTTCTCTCCCCTCCCCTGAATATAAAAGATTCTGAAGAAACCAGAAAAAAAAGGATCAGCTTTGCACGCCTCTTCAGATATGGATGTTACAAAAGGGAATTAATGAGTTCTCTTCCTAGAAAGTCAAGGCTTCTAGTATTTTCCCTTATAAACTCAGGTCGCTCAGAATGGATCATTGCTGTCAACACTTTCTTTCCCAGTTTGAGCTGGTTCCCCATTCACAAAAGCCTCAGAATAAATTCTATGCAAGAACTATATGCATTTTACTAAAATGCAATTGTTTACAATTCAGGACTCCCAAGTCCTCAAAATTCATGGTATGGTTAAACCAAGACAAAAACAGTCAACTACAACTACTCAAGTCCTCCTTCTCACATTGAAAAATCTACTGAACCTCAGACTTTAGGACAGCATTATAATTGCTATAGCTCTATTGGAGTTAAAGGAGCTCTGCTACTACATACAAGCTCATGATCTGGAACACAATTCTAACTGAATTACCAAAAAAAAAAAAATTTAATCACCACTAAAAAAAAAAAACAAACACAAAATCTATCCCATCTGGCCTGCCAGAGTACTGATCACATATTTTGTAATATATTCTGGAGACTTAAATGACAGAAAGGAGAAGACACTTAGCAACATAAAACATACTCTGAAATAGAGAAACTTTCAGGATTTGAAATCTGATGCTTGGAAATAAGAATGAAAGGTTTAATATACTCTCTACATGCTGATTCGTGCTGTTGCAGGTACTATTTATACCCAGAGGGCCATTTGTTCAATTACAATTGTAAAGTGACAGCAACAAGCACTTTAGAAGTGTCTGTCTTTCCAA
>WEIV01015432.1:173445-188886 GCA_013390005.1 Calyptomena viridis
TTTCCTGCCTGGAGTACAGGTTATGTGCTCAAAACTCTAGGATGACTCACTCACTCTTTTTCTCAGAAGTGTTTTGTTTCTGACAAGTATTACTTTATTGAGTTTTCTTTATATGCTTCCAAAGACCTAGCTGCCTCACCAGCAGAGCCTACTAGAGAATGGCATTATCATGTCATCAGAGAACTATCCCTAAATATTAACTGACCTTAAAATATCTTCTTAACTAAATGAATATTATCTTATGCACCAGCCATATCTGACAAACATTCAGACAACCTTCCCTTGCTGGACTGTCCAACACAGCCTATGGGTATTTATTTCAGTGTTCTGAAAGCAAAGCTGGTGAAGCCAAATTCATGTCACTGCAGTCACTGCAAACCTCTCCCAACTATTCCCCAGCCATGCATCAGAATTTGGGAATTTTTCTTCTCCTCTATCAACTTAGTCACAGGAAAAGATGGAGCTTGTTGAACAACAAGCCACATGTAATGTTCTTAACTACAGAGTCAGAATTGTTTCAGTTGGAAAAGACCTTTAAGATCACCAAGTCCAACTTAGCACTGCCATCTACCACCAGTGAGTGTTTCATAGAATGGCATTCTGTCTTACAGCTTCGTCAAGAAAAGAACAAGGTTTGGTTTGGGGGTTATTTTTTTTGTTGTTGACTGTTGTTTGGGATTATGTATTTAGGTGGGATTTTTTCGGGGAGGGGGGGGGAAGTTATTTAAAAAAAACAAATCTGCTCTGGATTCAAGTAAATAATTCAGTCAGTTTTCATAGATCTGCATTGTGGGAAAGATTCAGTCTCTCAGGGTTTTCAGGAGAACACTGACCCTTCCAGACATACACCAAACTGCCTTCAGTCCTATCAGTATATATATTTTTTTAAGTTGGCCAAGACAACTCCTCATGCTGTGAAGTTTCAATATTTGCTCCCCAGCAGTTTCTTGACAAGTGTTTGCTGAAAAAGGTCCTTAAGGAAGCCCTGCAGACCTCCCCAGCAACATTTCTCCCTGCGTGATCTGCTCTCCACTCTCTCATCTGCTGTTGGTCAGTCACTTAACCATAGGCTGGGAAAATAACTACTCTTTTTGCTACCCTTTTGCAATTATTTACAACACAGAGCTTATGCACTTCCTCATGTATACACTAGTTTGTGATTACATTAGCTAATCACTAACACAGATACAGCACTCATCTATCTCACCAAGGTGTTAAGAGAGCCTGCAGAATGAGGAGAGGGCACATCTTGATCCCATAACAAAGAAGCTGTACTTCATATGTGCTTCTAATTAAAAGAACAGCACACAGCTGCAAAATATACAGTTAGTTTAAATAGATGGGAATTTAGGGAAATGAAAACAAACAAAAAGCCTCACAAGTACAGAAATTCACTTGAAGAGTCACAAATTGAGTTGCTTCCTGAGGTACTTACGGAGCTGTGAGGTAACCTTCCAAGAAGCCAGCAGCATACATGATATCTTCATTGCTTAAGGTCTGACTGCCATAGCCTGCTCTGATCTCCAGGACTCCCCAGCCTGTGGTCTGTATAGTGTTGTTGTAGAAACCATAAGCATCTCCACTCCTGTCCAGTGTATTCCTGACCTGAAGTGTTTTTTCAGCTCTATTCCAGTACACAGTTGCATAGCGGATTTCTGTGGTGGAGAAGAAAGGGGCAAGGGAAACAAACAAACATAAGTTGGCATTTCCTATCCAGTACTGAAATGTCAAGGAAATATTTCGGCCATTTAAAAAGTTAACTTTATAGCTTTCCATCAGGTTTAGTCCTACTATGGAGATCAACACTAATGTTAATGTACTGAAAAAGGCATGAGAACTAACTGGAGTTTTATAAAAGCTTACAGGTAAATCACCTACAACTCCTTCAGTGTAGAGCTCCAATATAGCTGAGTGTTGACAAAGTTCAGAAAAGAATTTCCTTATCTGGCCCAGAATACATCTCCACAAATCTTATCAAAAACAACTTTAGAAGATAGCATGCCTTAGCAACTGCAAATGGTTATAAACTACTGTTGACTTTCTTTTCCACCTAAAGATTGAAAAGTTGCAAAAGTTTTCAAAACTGACTTTCTGGGCAACTAATCCCAGAGAAGGCATAACAGAAGCACTAGGACCCAGTGGATCACAAGCTTAAAGACAAAAGCACCACAGGTGTGCAATCCTTTATAAGACACATAATGCCTTATTACCCATCTGGAATAGAATCGATCCCAAGCATGAAATGAACAGGAAATACGGGCACTAGACTGCTCACAGTTCCACTTGGACTGCTGTTTTAAGAAACATTCTGGATTACTTATGTTTTCATCATGCTGAGCTGAAGAACAAAGAGAAAGGTAAACTGCTTTCCCAAACAACAAACAAACAAAACCCCCCCAAACTCCACATCCTACAATTCTAATTGAACCTTCCCTAAAATGCAACGTAATTACATCAGCTCTCCATTCAAGACTGATCAAATCACTGCTACAGTATTGTTAGTGACAAGAGTTAAAAAATCATGAGTCACAATGACCATAATTACTTCAAAGTTTTAAGGGATAAACTCACAAACAGTCCCTCTGAATGGCTGCACAGCCCTCTGGCATATCATCAGAAAACTTGCTGAGAGTACACTCTGCCCCACCACTGAAGTCATTAAGGAAGATGCCGAACAGTATCAATCACCAGCATATACCACTTGTTACCAGTCAGATTTTGTACCACTGCACAGTAGGTCAGTCTTCGTGATGTACTAGAGACACTTCTCATGGGAACAGAAAGCACATTAGCAGAACCAGAATTTTAGTAGAGAAAGGACTTTGGTTTTTTCCCCCTGTTCTTACAAAAAGAAGCTGTTACATGACTATTTAGAGATGAAGTCATTTCAGAGACTTGGAACACAGTGTTTAAAAACATGTTTTTCATCTGCCAGGTACAGAGGCTATTTAAAGGACTTTTGGTAACTCTTCAAGCAGCTATGTGTTTCATTTTCTGTTGTCACCTTAACTACCTTCTAGTAATACGTGCAGTAATTTCTACTTTAGTTTAAGGGTAAATATGGGAATCACTCAGACTGAAAAATCTGTAAACAGAAGAGCAGGCTGATAAGGGTCATCGCTGGAGAGAGCCAAGGGCCACAAAGCTTAAGCTTACATAGCAAAAAAGTCAGGAGAAGGGAGGTTCTGTGACGAAGTGGTGCAAGGGGTCATTGCAGAACACAACTCATCTGTCCAGGAGTAAACAGGAAGGCCAATTCCAACCAAGAAGCCCATTGCAGGGCAGAGAGACAGGCATGTGCCCCGTACACAAAGATGTTGAGGGATGGGTAAAAAGAGCAAGAACAAAGTAAGGCAAACCGTGACCATCTTCCCATCTCTTCAGAAGGCTATGGAAAGGTGGCAGGAAGTCAGGAGGAACCAGGGCAGCTGGGTGTTATTAGTGTCTGCAAATAAATAGGTATGTCAGAGAAACTTACTTCTGCCTAAAGCAAAATAGCTGTTCCTTTCTTTTGTAAAAGAAAGTTGATGCCAAAGCCAGACAGAACTATCTGACACAGGTACTCTACCACAGCAGGCCAGGTTTCTTTGTTTTATGCTCTGTCAGAGCATGAACATGCAGAGCTATTTTCAGAAGTCAGAACAAACTTTTTAATGACTCTTGGAGTTTGCCCTGCCCCAACTTCACTACATGACAAATTTAAACTGAAGAAAATCAGGACTCAAAGAAGATAGGAGAGAAGGGGAAAACACTACATTACAGGATAATTTGCAACAAACCTTGAGAGGCCCTTAGGGGAACAGCATCAAGGTAGCTGTCACAGACATAGTTTAAGAATAATGATATTATGCTAGTGAATACACTATTTCCCATTACTGTTTTTTTTTCATTCACGCATCATCTCATCTCAACCTTGATGCAGTTGGAGTTAAAACTACAAGCTTATAAATCTGCATACACTTCAAATATGCTTACGCTACATGATCAAAGCATTTACTATGACCTAATCTGTTACAATTTTATTCTGTGTTCATCTAAACGAGCAGGACTACCTTTGCCAAGGAAGCCATCCAGAACTGATGTATGACACAGAATACAGATATACAAGAAGCAACTGCACATTTCCAAACAATCCTGTTTGAGTTCTGAAACAACAGGACCCTTTCCCTTGAATAATACTGCCATTCTCACACTTATTTTTGGAGGGTGAGGCAGGGGCCCTAGCATCTCTTATCCCAGCAGTTGTATTGGTAAATTCTTGCATACAAATCAAATGCAACGTCTCCACGAACCTACAAATCATCCTTTTATCATCAAAGCTAAGACTGGAGAGTGTGTAGCCTGTTAGGACCCTGAGGAACAAAAGAAACAGATAATTTGTGACTATTCAATAACAGTGTTGCTTGGAATAACCTAAATAACATACCAAAGCACACACTATTTACTGCAATGAATGAGTCAAAATCCCAGGGAATAAGGTAAGTCAGTGGAATCACCCTTCCCCTCCCTGCAATGAGCCAGCCAGGAGAACTGCACAGCATCAGCAACACAGTTCCACCACAACCCCAATGCACCGTGTGGTGGGAGAGAGAAGTGGAGAAGCACAATGAAAGAACAAGCTTGGAAATAAGAGTTCCTTCTCCTTTCTGCAGTCAGTAAGGACTGGGGGGAATCCTTCCTCAAACTGTCTGATTTTAAAGATACATCAATCCTTCTGCCAAATACATATCCAGAAATAGGGGCTTCCGCTGAGAGAGTGATGGAATTTGTATAGCAAGTGACAAGAATCTGCTTTTTGACAAGATTATTCCCTAAACAATGGGAAAAGGAACATATATCAGCCATTAGAAGATGGTGGTAGTTCCCTTGGGTTTTAGGCTGAAATGCCAAATCTGTTCTCTGCCTTTTTGGGTTAACACAGGCATTTCCAAGGCTATGTTAAAACTGGAGATTGTCTTTTATTTGGTGGCAGCAGAAGAGTGGAAATACGTACATGTTCATGAGAATACAGAGAAAGCAATTAAAGGAAATACTAAGCAAGAAGAATGGGGCAAGAGGAAACACAAGAGGAAAGCATATGCTGAAGTGGACAAGAAAGAACAGCAGCAATTTGCAATAAAAGAACAGAATTGACAGAGACAATGAAGAATGAAAGAAAAACAGTACAGAGATGGCCCAAGACCATCTAACAAATACACTTTTTGATAACTCTCACTAATATTTATTAAATAAACTAAGCCTTAAATAAATAACACCTGATATGCCTTAAGAATGCCAGTAAAATTTGTTTGGCAATATGCAAAGTGGCTGCTTTTTCTTGCGCTTTCCCAGCCATAAGTTGTTTTCAAAACACACATGTACCTAGTTAGGCTACAGGATTTTCTAATTGGAAAAATGAGCAGAACTCTTTTCCTTGCAGATAAAAAAACTACAAGGTCTGAGGGTGAGAAATAATACTCATATTTTTCCTTAGTTTGAGAAACAAGACAACTCACAAGCAATGAAACGCTGATTAGATCACGTGTAACAAGCTAAATTAACAAGTGTGAGCATCTCCTACTAACATGAAAACTACTGGCTTCCTTAACTACTAATTTTCATATATATTTTCAACTATGGTTTTTCAAACATGAAGCTTTTTTTTGTTGAGCTGTTCTTTATAGATTCCAACTACAAACTTTCCACTAAAGAAGGAAGTCACCACTCTCCTGTTTCACTGAACACTAGTTTTGCATCACTTGGAAGTACAAAAAAAACTAGAACAAAGTTGTACATCTGTTTTCAGCATACCCTCTCCTATAACTAATGGTCAGTAGTAAAGATCGTATTATCATGGTATACCCTTTAAATATTTCAGGTCAACCTGAAATAAGGACGTTTCTGTTCAATTTTGTAATTTGACAGAGCTTGGCCTATTTCCCATTAAAAATTTTACAGAATCATAGAACAGTTTGGGTTGGAAAGGACTTTAAAGACCATCTAGTTTCAACATCCATGCCATGGGCAGAGACACCTTCCACTAGACCAGGTTGTTCAGGGCCCCATCCAACCTGGCCTTGAACACTTACAGGGATGGGGCATCCACAGCTTCTCTGGGCAACCTGTTCCAGTGCCTCACCACGCCCACAGTAAAGAACTTCTTCCTAATATCTAACCTCAATATGTCCTCTTTCAGTTTGAAACTATTGCCCCTACTTGCCCTTGTAAAAAGTCCCTCTCCCTCCTTTTTATAAGCCCCCTTCAGGGACTGGAAGGCCACAGCGAAGTCTCTCCAAAGCCTTTTCTTCTCCAGGCAGAACTACTCCAGCTTCCAGCCTGTCTTCACAGGAGAGGTGCTCCAGTCCTCTGATCATCTTCGTAACCTCCTCTAATCCCACTTCAACAGGTCCATGTCTTTTTTTTTTAAGAACCATCCTTTTAATTGCTTAAAAAAGGCTGTATACCTCTAAAGAACAAGTGAAAATCTAAAAAATACAGTCATGACTGGAATCCATTACAAAACAAATGTCAAGTACTTCAGGGCTTCTTTAAAGATTAGTTTAAACCATACAAGAAATTAACACAAAGCCCAGTAACGTTCAAATAAAGGAATAAAAGCTTTCTTGATCTGCCTGAATATAACCTATTTGCGTTTTCTATTCTACTGGCCTTAATTCATCCTATTTCCTCATGCATTTCAGGTCTAAGTAATTTTCAATTCACTTCCAACAGGTCTGTCATTATTTGAAGCCTAATCCCCCGATCTGTGCTTACATCAGAGAAAAGCAATATTCAAATGTGAACTATCAATTAAGAGTTCCAGTCTTGTATGGTTTTTGTGTTCACAAGGATACTTATTAGTAAAGCTTAAGTAATGCAGCAGATTTGCAAAAACAGTTATAGGTCCCCAATAAGGTCACCCATAGAGGAAACAAAAGTAATTGTTCAACGACTAACTTCACTAATCTCAGAGTATACCTCAATTTAAGTCATTTTTATTAGAGAACATTCTCTAGAAAGCTTCCAAACTGTATGATGAAGACTTTTCAAGGCATTCAAAATGCTAAAGAACAATGAACCAATTTAAAAACAAAAAAAATACGGAATTTAGACACATGTTCACAATGTTGAAAGCTACATTTACTCTGTTAAATAGCCTACAGGCATTTCTATTTGCTCCTTATTAGTTTTCTACCAGTACTTCAATTAAGATGTTAGAAATCAGTCAGGTATTAGCTGAAACTATTTTATACCCTAAATTTACTTTCACTTCCTTTGCATGATTCACAGCTGACCCTTCCTTCTGTCCTCCTAATGTAGCACTGAAGTGTTTACCAATTTTACCAAGTCAGGTAAAATCTGAAATGTAGTTCTACAAGATGAGGTAAGATTGTCCTCAAAACTACATGCTTGGAACATTTTGCAAACATTGAAAAAACTGTTAGCTGAATTTCTTCTTGTTTTATGGCAATTAATAAATAAACTGGGAAATTCCTGGATGATTAGCACCTAATCCAGCCTTTAAGACCTTCACAGAAACCAGAAGAGGGAGATAGTGAACCTGCCCACGGCAGGAAGGTTGGAACAAGATGATCCCTTTAAGGTCCCTTCCAACCCAAACCACTCTGTGATTCCATAACAGATCTGAAACACAGACCACGACCTGCACTCACAAACCACAGCATGCTGTAGGCCACAGCACCACAACGAAGCGTCCATCCAAAATGATTCCCGCGTATTACACAGAGAGCCAGCACTGCTGGCAGCTCAAGGCATCTTGCCATCTGTTGGATTCTTAGTTGGTTGCCCCTCTGGGAACTGCGAAGATGTTCTTAAAGCGCCAGCAGCGAACACCCACGAGGAAAAGCGGCCGCGCCTGCCCGGCCGCCGGGGCACGAGGTGCTCCCGGAGCAGCCTGTGAGGCGGCCAGACCCCGGCCCGGCCTGCGGGNCGGCCGCGGTGCCCCGTGCGGGAGGTGGCCCTCACGGGGTGACGGTTTTCCCCCCGCGCCAGCCGCCGGCGTGTGGGTTGGGATGTGCCCGGGAGCGGGCACCTTTCTTGACCCGGTATCCTTCTTTCTTGACCCGGTATCCTTCTTTCTTGACCCGATACTTGTTTGGAGACCCCAAGGCCTGGTTGGGGTGTGGGGGTCACTGCCGGCGGAGGTCCGGCCTCGCAAGACACTGAGGAGGGAGCCCCAGGCTGGCACCTGCGGGGTCCCTGGGCTTCCCAAGGGTAATTAACTGAAAAGGGGCGAAGGTTTACCAGGAAAGCCGCCTGAAGAGCAGCAGAAGTTGGATGGTGCCTTGTTAAACTAGGCGTTTTGCATCAGAGGAAAGGCAGCTTTCAGCCCTGTTGGGAACGGCAACCGTTTGTGTCCCAGCAGAAAAACTGAGGGACAGTCCTTCCGACTTTCCATGGGGTTTTCCCTCAAACCTGTGATTTTGATAATTTTGAGGGACTGTCCTTTTGTCTCTCCCAGTGTTGGATATTCAACTGCTGTCCTAGAACAGCCATTATTTGGACTTTGTGTTTTAGTAATTGTTTAAGACAGTTCAAATTTGATACCGGTGCCTGTAATAGCCCCACATAACAAGGTCACATGCCAGCCAGTTCAGGCCAAGTAACAAGCCTTGGTCTCAAGCCCAGGGTAAGAGCAAAGAGCACTGTAACACCACTGTCAGCTGCAGGGGTCCTTCCATACCCATCACTGCTTTGTTCTGAGCTACTTTTCACTTAGAGATAAGGCTAAAACTTTTTTTTTTTTTTTTGCTTCCCGAGTGAAAATTAACTCTTAAGTGTCTAATCATGAATGGATGGTGTGTTTGCTTTGGAGGAGTATTTTCCTAAATTTTTTCCAAATGAGAAATTCACCTCTGTCACATGCTGCTCTCACTTTGACTATGCTGGTGAAGTAAAACAGAAAATTATATTTTCCACAGAATTCCCTGTATAGGACTACCATGAGAGCGTGAAGTATCTAAAACAGGAGTTGGAGGCATGTGAGAACTAGGATAGAGAGCACAAATGCATTATGCCAAAACAGGAGGGGAGTGTGGATGAGTGACAAGTGATATTCCTCAGGGGTCAGTGTGGGGACTGGCACAACATGGACTGGGATTGAGTGCATCTTCATCAAGTTGGCTGATGATACCAAGCTGTGTGGTGCAGTTGACACTGGAGGGAAGGGGTGACATCCAGAGGGACCTTGACAGGATTGAGAGGTGGGTCTGTGTGAGCCTCATTAAGTTCAACATGGCCATATGCAAGTCTCAGACACGAGTCCGGGCAATCCCAAGCACAAATACAAGCTGGGCAGAGAACGGACTGAGAGCAGCCCTAGAGAGACGGAGAGGTGAATGACTGGACCTTCAGTAACAGATTTCTGCTGGTAGAAGGCTTTTTGATGTAATATTTGATAATATAATGCAATGGTAAGACATTGAATCTAACACAGAATCAAACTAGAAAACAGGAACAAATTTTTTAAAAGAGTAGTCAAAAATTGATTTTATTGTGATGTATAGGTGACAGATATGTGCCAGGCAGAACACAGGGAGACAAACCTATCTGAAGATGGTTCCATGAACTCATTGGTAAGGTAACTATTTATCTACACAAAATTATATGAAATTTATCAGCTGAAGAATTCTGAAAAGAGAACTGCTGCTGAAAACTAAGCACTGTTTAAATTAATTGTCTCAATCAATGTCAGCAGACATTTGCTTTAAAATAATTTATATTTCAGAGGTGTCAGGGATGGAACCCATAAAGCTCCTCTTTAAAAATTGACTTATGTCACTTCAAAGATCAGAACAGCTCTGCTTGAGATAGTAGTAGTGGGCTTCTCCAGGCTTGATGAGTCCAGCAGTTGTCACTGCATTACAGCTATACTTGCTGAGCATATCAGATGCAGCAATAGCCCAGTGGTGCCCAGTAGTGCAGCACCCGCACCCAAGAATGCAGACAGAGACAAAGCTTGTTGATTGGCACCATGAGGCATGAAATTTTAGACTTTATACTTTTTTACTGTACTGATATTCTTTTTAATACATACTAGTTTTAGAATACCAATAATTTTTTTCTATCCTCAGCAATGAATGCTTTCATTAGGACACAGACAGAAGATGGTATGGTGGTAGTGCCAGTTTAAGATTAAGTTTAAGATTGGTTACATAGAATGTGAAAGCTGTGCCTGCTGGTTACACATTTTCTGCTATTTCTGTCTATCATGTTCCTGGGTGTAGGAATTTACATTCATTAGGCTAGAGTATAAGCCCTTCAGCACCTCATTATTTAATTTTTGCAGGAATCTTTGCACTCCAGATGTCTCTGTTTACATCTATGTTCTTTTTGTGTGTGTGTGTTCTTACAAAGCCAATTTATCTTGAAAAAAATATCCACAGGCAATTGGCTTGCTCTTTTAAATTTTTTTATGTTGTTTACTTGAAAAAATGCTGTTTAAAAACAATGATTTGCACCAATTTTATGTTTTGAATACTGACCAATATTTGACAATGGTGGAAAAATTAGCTCTGCTTTGAAAGCCACCAATGCACAAAAGGCCCTTGCAAAATTTTCACTCAGGAGATGTTATTTCCTCATGTGAATGCAGATTTTCTTTTACATGCCTTCTTTTAAAGCTATAAATGCCATGGTGTCGGTTAATGAGCAAGTAATTTGAGTAATGCTTGGTTGTGAAACTGTATCCAAAAGTTGAATTGAAAGGTTCTGAGGTTAAGAAGTTAAATTTTATTTCCCTTATTTCTGTTGCACTTCTGGTTTGGGGGCAGAAGCAGAAGTGGTAAAAAAAAATGAAAGTGTCTAGTTTTGGAAGAAAGTTTCATTTTTCAGATCCAGGAGATTCAGATAAGCTTTAGAAACCATACTTCTGGAGTAATCTCCCAATGTAAATAACAGAAGTGTTATCTCTTGAACAAAGTCAGCTTGATTAAACAAATTATGTGAGACACAGAAGAAGCAAAATATCAACATGTCCAGGTTTTACATATGATATATTTAATGTTATCTTTAAATACATTACAGCAAATCTTTCTTCAAATAAAAGTTACAAATTAAATACAACATTTAAAAATCATGACAAATTAAGGTTTTACTGTGAATATTTTCAGAAGTGGATTATTGAACAGACTATCACAGTTTAAAAAAACTAACTAAAACAAAAAACCTCACTATTTTCCAGACTCAACTGCAGATATTTTCATTTACGTCAAACTGGGCTGCATGTGTCCTACTCAAGTCATCCAAAAATTTAAACATTATGGTGAAGAGAGGTTTGATTCACTGATAGCAGTTCAGATGGTAGAAAGGATGCTTGAAAAGGTATTTTCTTTCTCCTCTAGCTGAAAGTGTAAGCCTCCAGCCTTCACGTGAAGTTCTCCAGAGAGCTGCTGCAGCTTCTGGAGTCATACCAGACATCCAGTTTTAAACATATGTGGTAAAATTCTCTGGGCTGACCAACTGCAGGTATTCCAGGGTACCTGATCGATAGCTAGCTACCCGTGACAGCTCCCGTGCCTTGGATCCTTCATTTTCCCTTTTCTGAAGACTATTGGTTATCATCTCTGCTAAGTCATCTTGTAACCGCTGCTGGTTCTCCCTGAAAGCAACAGGATGGAAAAAAAATTCAGGATTCACATGTTTTCAGTGATTGCCAGGTCCCCAGTGTTTTTTATGCATTTCTATCCCACGTCTATCTTAATGACATTCACACACTACAGATAAAAAGTGTGAGCAGGACCAAATTCAGCTTCTGAATTTGAGATTAGAAGTTGTGATGTTCATATGAGTTTTCCAGAGAGATGAATCAATGTCTTTGCACAGGAGATCTGTAGCTCTGTCATTATTGACCTTCAAAAAAAATCATGACCATTTCCATGAAAAGGAAGACACAAATTAGATTCAATCCCAACCAAAATAGGTTCTAGCTCTGAACACTATTACTGGCACCAGCATTTCCACTATTCAAGGTCAGGTGGCCTTCAGTAACAGAGTTGCCATGTTTTCAGAAATTTCTTCAGTGTATAAGGCTTTTGCTGGAGTACTACACACAGGACAATTTTTAAGGGGCAATCCTGTATGAGGCAGTGAAAACAAAAACATCACTGTGATGCAGCTTAAGAGGTACTTTCAACAGTTGAATTCCAGAAGAACTGCCAATTCAATAATGCCAATAGTCTCAACAGATCATATTAATTTTAAAAAAAGGTCTGAGTTTATGAAAGAGATCTACCATAGAAGTAGTCTTGACAGTATTCCCTTGACAGTATTCTTTAACTTAGCCTTCTCTTTTCTCTTCTGTAGTAGGAATAAATGGGCAGAGAATTTTATTTGTGCAACGGGCACATTGTGTAAGACTCAAAACTTCTGCAGTAGAAGTAGGCTGTAACATTTACTTATACCTTTCAAATGAGGAACTTCCACATTTAGTTAGTTTGCAGGAAATAATGTGGTAGTCATAAGCAAAATACACACTAAATAAATGCAACAAGTTATCCTGACTTCAATTTTGCATAGTTTCTCAAAAACAACACTACCACTATTGCTGTATTTTGTTCAATTCTAATGTAAAATGATGACTCAGTTACAGGCCATCAACCTAATTTTTTTTTCCTGATAACTTCTCTCTTATGTGTTAGAAAGTAAGCTCTGGTTCAATTTTTAAAGACTTTATTCCAGTGTAGTAGTACAGTAACTCTATCCACCTCTTGTAGCAGAACACTGCTTGATATCCTGCAAGTTTCACTCCTCCTACTAATTTCCCTACAAGAGCTCACAGATATAACATGGTATTACAGAGAGCTGCACATTCAGTTGGGGTTATTCTCTACCTGTACACAGGTGCCACTAGGACTAAGTTTTTGGAAATATTAATGTTTTTCATTTTTCTGTTCAGCTTTTGCACTTATCACATCAGCAACTTGTCCTATAAATCTTACTTCCCTTCCAAGGACATGAATCTGCTAAATGCTTACATAGACAAAACAAAAAAAGCCTTCAGCACACACACAGTCCCATGTCATGAATATTTACATGTTTTTATATATCTACACTGTTAAGCCTCTAACTACTGAAGAAAGTTCAAAGACATAAAAAATCCACAAGTGCCAGGAAGGCCAATGTGGACAAGGAACAATGAAGGCCAAAGTGTAAAGAATGGGAATTTCTCTTCCCTATTCACATGTAAAGACCATCTTACACAGAAGGAGGTGTTGGGAGATTGTATTTCTTGTTCTCAGTACCCGTCAACCAGTAGGTAATCTCTGTTCCTCTGCCCTAAATAAGTATAACAAGGAAAAGACAATTTCAGGATTAGAATGCAATTCCCTGTAGTTAATTTACTTAAATAGTATTGTATTGCACACTGCCATATTTGCCTCTGCTTGTTTTCAGTAACTGATGCTGACAGCAAAGGATTAAAAATCAGATGTGAGAAGAACAGTAATGGGTGAGATGCAGCTGCACACCCACTCCCTTGAACATGACCTGAAACACACACCGTGGGAGAGGTGAGGTGTGCTGCCTACCGTCAGCTCCCAAGGACAGAAGAGTGTAATAAACTGAAATAAATGGCTTGTAAAGAGTCAGTCGGATATCAAAGCATAAGCAAATTAACAATATATTCAGCTTCCCTTTCATCAGATGAATTCACTCCACAATTTTCTGTTCCAAATGGTATATTTCATTTATTCTCCAAGCATCTTTATGTTGCTTTAATTTATGACTTAGGGAGCTTTTAATTGCCTGCATTGTCTTTATAGAAGTCTCTTCAACTACTAGAGACTGTGATAACCAATTGATCTGTAACCCTTGCTCCCCAGCTCTTACGTGCCAGGGTACTCTCACCTATATATTACTTTTTACTATCCCTCTTCTCTGTGTTCATGCATGTGCATGGTAAAGGTTACCTTCAAGTATGTTTCTCCTCTCACTTCATACTGGAATTGGCAGTTTGTTCTTTTCAGGATGTTAATAGTGGAACCACTTACATGAATCCTTAAAGCTAAAAAATAAAGAGACAGTGAAAGCTTAACCTTGAAACTTGCCACATAATCATATTAAGTGTGATTAAGCAGAAGCTCCTTCAATCGTTATCAACATAAATTCTGAGAGTTAAATGACAAGCAACTACACTGCTGTATGAAAAATCTGACTCCATGACATAGTATATCTAGGGAGCTGTACAGCCATTGATCTGAAATACAGGTGAAAATGGTATCTGTAGTATTTAGACGCCAAAAGGGAAAAGAATAATCGTGAGTGACCTATATAGAGAATGGTCATGGGAAAACACTGGGCAGAAGCAAGAAAAACTGGCTCTTGGCACAGCTCCTCAATGAAGTTGAAGACATAATTGCTTCGACTTAAAATACACAGTCAGTATATTTATGCAACAAAGCCGTAATACAATTCTGGGTCAAAATAAAATCTACAGTTCATAGAGTAAAATTAAATTCCAGACACATAAGTATCGTATTTTCCAGAGGAACTCAGGCAGTGAACCAGTCTACAAACTCCCCTTTACCAGCACTGAAGCGTGAACAAGAAACAACTCTTCATTGCCCAGTGAAGTGCCTACTATCACTTTGGACAGTTAAATAATTGGTAATAAAAAAAATAGGGCTTCTTTATCCCTAAAACTTCTACAAGCTGATAATAAATTGTTCTGAGCTGAAAACAGACACTTCAGTCACAAAAATTAAATCCTTACGCAAGCCTGTGGATTCCATCCGCGAAGCTGTGTTTACTGTATCTCCAAACAAACAGTAACGAGGCATTTTTATTCCAACCACACCAGCTGCACATGGACCTAGAAATGGGATGCAGAGCATTAAAAAAGGTGGATCAAGAGACTATTTGTTTGGGAGGTGTCTCACTGTTGCAGAGCAGTGCAGTGCCTATTGGAGCTCTGCATTCCTCACCAATGGCAATACTCTGTACCTCACTTCCCACAGTATCTTGTGGTCTCCCACTCCAAACCAAGCCTAGCTCTGTTACTCTTGCATAATCTAGTAAGAGCATAAAAAGGACATAGCTGCATAGTGTTAATTGAATTTAAGCACAGTTTTTATGCAGAAAAAAAAAATGCGGTCATTACCTGTCAGGCTTGAAAGCAAGAGAAAAATAGAATAAGCTTCACTATGGAAGGGTGCATAGTGGTGCCTTGAACAGCTTCCCAGTGCCTCAGTCACTTTCTGTGATATGTTCCTCCCCTGGCAGCNGTCTCCACCTATGAAAACAAAATTAGAACTCACTACCTGCAGGCAAGGAAAAGTATATATTTAGTTAAAAGCAGAAAGGTTTTATCAGATCCTCCTCTAAACCTCAGATTAAACATTTCTTCCCCAGAGAACAGGATCGATTAGTTTATGGTAGCTGACATCATTTGGGTACATGGGTGTTTATACTCAGCATTCCTGTTAATGAATCTGTGACCACCTA
>WEIV01015433.1:0-34011 GCA_013390005.1 Calyptomena viridis
TAATAATAAACTTTATATTAATATCTTATCAAGATATTAAGATAGAATTACTATTCTAGATTAACGTATTAATATGTTGTATATATTAACATATTGTATATATTGATATATTGTCTATATTAATATATTCTATAATATATAATCTTAAATATAATAGAGAATACAACTATATATTATAATGATACTATAATAATGGCAATTATAATGATGATGAGGATAATGATAATGATAATAATGATAATGATGATGATGATGATAATAATAATAATAATAATAATAATATTTTCTGCCCTTTAATGAAGCCAATCCTTCAATTTTTGATGGACCCGAGTCTCATTCTGAGCAGTGGCTCATCCTGGGAGTTCCTTTCCCAAAGGTTCATCTGGAATAACTGGGACAAATGAAACACTGGAGAGAGAAAATATTGACTCCGAGCACAATTCAAAGAGCAGCTGCAGCTTTGATGTTCAGCTTTTAATGAGCACCTTAATGAGCAGAATGTTTGCTAACGATTCCTCACCTGGAATCCCGTGGGATTGGGGGATTTGGAGCTTCCAGGTGTCTTGGGTGTGGGATTTGTGCACCTTAACATGAAAAATCAGGATTATTTCTTACCTGGAATAACAGTAATTTGGCCTCTGGAGCGCTGGGGGTGGGAAGGTGGAAAAGCAGGAGCAGCTGTTTTCCATATTTGAGGTGGGAAAATGGTGCTAAATTATGGGAAAAGGGGATTGGAATCAACGCAGGTGTTGTCAGATTTTAGTCATTAAATACAATTATTGGTTTCAGAGAAACCCAGAATTATTTGAGGGGAAAAAAACCCTCCAAATTCAGCTCATCCCAATCCTGCCACGGCCAGGGAGTTCTCCCATCCCTTGTTTGCTCCAACCTGGACACCCCAGGGCTGGGAATATTGGAAATCTCATCCCCAGGAGCAGCTTTTCGGGCTCAGCAATATTTGCCCCTGGCAGGAGGAAGATTTCGGGTGCTGTTCCCAAAAATTCGGGGGGGAACAGGGTCCTGGGGGCTCCTGGATGGGGGAAAACTGAGTTTGGATGTTCCTGCTGCAGTTGGATCTCAGTCCAACAAAGGTAAAAACTTCATTTTGCTTTTTTTTTGGGAATTGAGGGTGATATTAATGTGAAAGTTATCAGGTTGGAAGTGAGGAGAGGGGAAAGCAGGATGGAAAGGAGCTCCCAAAAGGGTTTTTTTGGAAAACAAAAGGGTGTTGCTGCTCCAACTTTTGGGATGTGCCCAATTTATTCCATTATCAGACACTCTTTCCCCCAATAATGCTCCTTGTCTTTATTTCTCAGTTGAACTCTGACCATGCAGAGAATAATTTAAATTATTAATAAATTATTAATGTAAATTAATAATTTAAATTGCTCAATAAGGAGGAGATTTAGAGTTTGAGGTATAATTTTATACATCTAACTAAAAGTATAATTGTATATAAAAATTGGCTGCTGTTCATTAGTTCAGTATTAATTTAATGATTTTTTCTTCTGGTTCCCCTTTGCCCTTGATATTGTTGTATTTTTGTTGTTCAGAACTAAACTTTGTACAAGGTTTAATAAAAAATTAAAATTTAAATAATTTTTTAAAAAGGTTTTATAAATTTTACTTAATAAAATAACTTTTTATTAGTGACTTCAAAGCTGCTGAAAGTGCCCAAATCAGGCTCCATTTCCCCCAAAACACAGATTTATTATTTATTTATTATTAATGGGAGTTGTTCTCTTTCCCTTTCCCAGAGAAAAACCTGAAATCTTCCTCCCAAAGACAAATTTTGGGGGAAACTCAAGAAATAGAAATGTTCTGCTGTACAAATTGTGAGGATTTATTTGGTTTTAAATTCTCTTTCCCATTGGTGTCACTGAGTTTTCATTCCCTGCCTCACATTGGGAAGTTTCCCATGGATAAATGAAGCCACAGGAAGGAATTTTGATGGGGATAAAGGTGGGAAAAGCTGTGTCCTGCTGGAGAGGCTCCATGGATTTGTGTGGATCAGCCATAAATCCATGTGCTGTTAATAATCTGATTTAAGAGGCACTTGGGCCTCTCATCCTGTGACTTTCCAAGTGACCTGGAATTGTCCCTCTGGAATTGTTGGGTTGATGTGTCTTCCCAGGAATGAAAAATAAAGCTGAACCACCCAGGAAATGAGATTTTTTTTTTTTGTGGAATGAGGGCGATATTTCATTGGGAAAGAGTTGGAATAACAAGGTGTGTTTGTATGAGCCTTGGGAATGTTGGGAATGTTCCCAAAGGCAGGGAATTGGTGGCTCCACTGGGATCAATATCCCAATTCTGGGGAGTTGGATCCTGTGAGGAGCTCCCTGGGTTCTGCCTCAGCTCCCAAATGTCCCATCAGGGCTTTTATTCCTCCAAATAAACTCCCATTCCCAGTTGGAAATGTTGGATGGACTGGGAGCAGCTGGAATTGGGGACAACCCAAGGATTGCTGGAAAAGGGGGATTTAAGAGGATCCAACCCAGGGAAGGTCGGAGAGTGGGATGAGGGTGGGAAATGTCGTTGTGGTGAAGGGACAAGAGATGGATTTGGTGGAAATTGTCCCATTTTTGGGGAGTTGGGATGATGTTGTTTGGATTTTCCTGTTGGGAATTTCTGGGTTTGGGGATCTGAGTGAAGGTTTTGTGATTGGAGGGGATTTTAACAACGAGGAGAAGGGGGAGGAAGGAGGAGCCACTGTTGGATATTTTCCATTATTCTGTTCCCAGTGTGTACCTTGGCAAACCAGGATTTGGTGGAATTCCAGGATTTGGTGGAATTCCAGCCTGGTTTGGAGTGGAAGGGACATTGAATCCCATCTCATTCCAACCGCAACACCTCCCACTATCCCAGGGATCCCAACCTGCCCTTGGACACTCCCAGGGATCCAGGGGCAGCCACAGGTTCTCTGGGAATTCCATTCCAGCCTCTCCCCACCTTCCCAGCCAGGAATTCCTTCCCAACATCCCTCTGGCAGTGGGAAGCCATTCCCTGTGTCCTCTCCTTCCATCCCTTGTCCCAAGTCCAGTTTTCCTGGAGCCCCTTCAGGCTCTGGCTTTGCTCCATTCCAGCTGGTTTTCCACACTTCCCTTTAATCATGAGGAAAACCCCATCCCATGGAATTCCCTGACCCTCCACACACAGTCACTCCCAAATATTCTTCCATCTGAAGCTCCCACTGCTCTTGGATGCTTCCCATCCGTGAGGGAATTCCTGAGGCATGGAATTGCATTGAAGCAGCTGTGACATCCCAGGGAGTGGAGGCTCCCAATGGAGAATGAAGGGAACATTTAAATATCTTTAACTGGATCCTGGGTTTTGTGCAAATGCTCTTTAGAGCAACAAATCTACTTGTAATTTTGGTTTGGACATGGAAGAAACATTGGGAACCTCCAGGGTGGATGATGAGGAATGTTCTGCAGGTTTTAATAGCTCCAAGAATGGTTTAGTTGGTGATAATTGAAATATTCCCCCCAAAATGAAGCATTTTTAAGTACTTTAATGAGGAATAAACATCAGAGAAAGTGGCTGTCTCTGAATTTAATTAGAATTTTTTGTCCCAAGGGTATTTTTTCCACCAACAGAATGTGGGAGGGTGGTGTGATCTCCCTTCTGTAGATTTTTCCCTTAAAAATGGAAGGATTCCTGCTTTGAAACATGAGGGAGAACACAGGCAATGGAATGTTGGGTGGATAAATAACATGCAATGAGGTGGTGGGTTGTGCACAGTGAACCAGGGGGGAATTCCAGGGATGGATCCCAACAACTGAGGAGCTCAGAAGGGAATTAACTTTGTGCTGCACTTGGGAAGTGCTCAAAAATGGGATGGTTTTCCTGCAAATGCTCTTCCCAAGTAGCTCATGGATAATGTTTCCTTCACTGCAAGGAAAGCTGGAATAGTTTTGCTTGATCCAAGTGTCTGTTAAACGTCAAAAATCAAAAATAATTGATATTTCCAGTGTGGTTTGGGGTCCAAAGTGTTCACTGACCTTCGGCCTGGTGGGAAAGGAAAGGGATAAAGGGAAAAACTGCCTTTAATGGAGGGAAAGTCCCACAAAACCTTGTTGGAATTGCACTGAAAACGTGACTGATGCACAATTATGACAGAGAGCCCAGTGGGGGTTTTCCATCTGCAGGGAGGAGGGTGAGGATCCCCCCTTGGAAGCTGGAATTCCCTGTGGGAATGCATTTGGGATTGGCCATGTGCTGCTGGGGGGGGAAACACAGGATTCCTGCTGCTTTAATGGCATTTGGAGAACTTTGCTCTGAATCCCATTAAACTCCCTGGGAATCTTTTCCTTCCTGGCTCTTTTCACTCAGCCCTGGGAAGGTCAGAGCTCCTCATTTGCTGTTTGTTCCATGGGAATTTGCTGTTTGTTCCATGGGAATTTGCTGTTTGTTCCATAAGAATTTGCTGTTTATTCCATAAGAATTATATTATGGTTCAATGTGCCCCTGGGGCTGCTCTCCAAGTAATTCCAATGTATATTCCAATATATCTTATTCCCTATGGCTGAGGAACAGGGATTTAGGGAGGGAAAGGACACAGGAGGAGTGAGGTTGTGATGGTAAAACTTGGGGCAGTTTGGGGGGTGGATTGACCAAATCATTGGGTTTTAAGCACTAAAAAAGGGGTGACTCTTCATCTTGTGTAGTTCTACTGAGGGCAGAATTAATTCCTGGAAGATCCTTTAATTTATATGGAATCTGATGGTGTCAAATGACAGGGAACCCCTGGGAACCTGCAGGATTCTGAAATAATGGAGGTTTTAATTTTAGATATTTGTTGTGATGGGCAGTTTCTTAATTGGCCCCAAAGCTCAGAAACAGAGACAGGACACAGGGAATGGCTTCCCAGTGCCAGAGGGCAGGGAGAGATGGGATGGTGGGCAGGAATTGCTGGCTGGGAGGGGGGGGAGGGACTGGCCCAGGTTGGGCAGAGAAGCTGTGGCTGTCCCTGGATCCCTGGGAGTGTCCAAGGGCAGGTTGGGATCCCTGGGATACTGGGAGGTGTTGGGGTTGGAACTGGTTGGACTTTAAGGTCCCTTCTCACCCAAACCAATCTGAAATTCCACGATTCAATTCACCAAATACAACAAAATTGGGAAGTTTCCCATCACTCCCTCAATTCCAGCTCTGATGAACCAGCTCTGCCCCACTTTTCCCTGGATAAAACAGGGAGTTTTGGGGTCTGTAAGAGGCTCAAATCAGAGCAGCTTTTCCTTGGGTGGGAAATGAGCAGCAAAATTCCCAGCCAGGAATTCCTTATTTTTTATTATTATATTTTAATTATATGCTTTCCCCCTCATCTCCAAGNTGTGGGATCCAGCACGGCCAGCCCTGGAGCCATCTGTCCCCAGCAATGACAGGTCCAGCTCCACAGGGAGGATTTGGGATTTCACAGTGACATTCCAGAGTCCTTGTAACCACAGGATCCTGGAATTCCACACTAGTTTGGAATGGACCTTAAAACCAATCTCATTCCAACCCCAGGGACACCTCCCACTATCCCAGGGATCCCTTGGACACTCCCAGGGATCCAGGGGCAGCCACAGCTTCTCTGCCCAACCTGGGCCAGGGCCTCCCCACCCTCCCAGCCAGCAATTCCTGCCCAACATCCCATCTCTCCCTGCCCTCTGGCACTGGGAAGCCATTCCCTGTGTCCTGTCCCTCCCGCCCTTGGCCCAAGTCCCTCTCCAGCTCTCCTGGAGCCCCTTGAGGCTCTGCAAGGGGCTCTGAGCTCTCCCTGGATCCTTCTCCAGGTGTTGTTTGAATTCCTGTGAATAAACCAACCCAATTCCTGCTGCACAAAAGTCACTCCTTGGTTATTTTGTCCTTTCTCTCCCATAGAAAACGATCCCTGCCTGTGACACAGAGCAGCCACATTCCAAAAGCAAGGAATGGAAGAAGGAAAGAAGGGATGTGAGGAGGTGGAAGGGTTGGGTTGTGTGTTAAAGGCTCTGGGAGGGGGATTTTTACCCACAGCAAGTAAAAAACAGGGATTTGGCTGGAGGAAAATGAAGTGATTTCAGTGACCACCAGGATTTTCATGAGTTTTAAGAATGAAAATAGACTGAGGTGATGATTCAGTGATGATTTGCTGATGATTCAATGCTGATTTAATGATTCAGTGATGATTTGCTGATGATTAAATGCTGATTTAATGATTCAGTGATGATTTGCTGATGATTCAATGCTGATTTATTGGCTGATGCCTTCACAAAACAGCTTTTTGCCCCCTCCAAAGCTGCTCCTCCAGTGGCAAAGCCCCCTGGGACCACCCTGGAGCAGGGATTGGACACAAAGGGCACAGAAGGCAAAATCCATGTGAGAAATCCCAGGACAAAGAGGAGGAAAACTGGGAAAGGTTTTTATTTCTAAGCCACAGCTCCAGTGCCCTTTAAATTCACAGCAGTCCCAAGGAAAGCAGCAGGAAGGTGTGAAAGGTATTGTTTAGCCAACTTTAGGTCTCAGAGGGTGGCAAAAATGCTGGAATTGTGCAAAAAAAAAAAAGCTCCTCTTTAGGGTTGGAAGTTAAAAATTGGTCCCAGGGGTTTTGCACTGTAACATTTAATTTAATCCAATATATTAGAGATGGTTCCTTGGCTGCAAGGAGGAGAAAATATTCAAACCCAGAGCACCCAAAATAGAAAATGGAAAATATTCGGTCCTGAGGATGAATTTCTTCAAACCTGGCTGTGTCAAATCCCTGAATATCAGGGACATATTTCACCTGAGTTATCTCCAGTTGTCATTTCTTTATCTCTTTGGGACTCAAGGCTCTGCCTTTCCCTGCTTTGATTTGCAGCCTCATCTCTCACCTGCTGGGAGTTAAAATGGTGTAAGATATGAATGTAAGATTTTCAGCTCCACTGAATTCCATCTGCAGTGCAACTCACCCCCTTAATTACCTCCTAAATCAAGTTACAGGGATTTTTGAGGGCTCAGTGTCTTGCTCAGAGTCTTGTCTTGTTCTACTTCTGGCTGAGTCGGGCCTAAATACTTAGGGAATGTGGTGGGATTTGGGCCAAGGTTGGACTTGGTGGTTTGGGAGGTGGTTTTTTGGCCTTAATGATCCCAGGAGTTGAGAAAAATGAAGGTTTTGGGATTCCTTGTTTCCTGTTCCACTGCAAACCTTTCAAAGTTCTGGAGTTCCTCAGCCCATGCCCAGGAAAAAATAATCAAGTAATTAACACTTCCCACTATGTGAAGGGGGATATTTAGGCAGGAATAGCTAAAATATCCCAAAATCCAGGTGCAAGCAGAAGGTGGTGACACGTTGGAGTATCAGGTGTGTCAATAAAGACATTAAAAATTGGGTTTTTTGCTCACCTGCTGCTGCTGGAAGAGCCAGGAGTTGGAGAAACTGGAGATAAAACCAGCAATTGGGCAGGAAAATTGTGTTTTCCTACTTGGAATGCTGTTGTCTCCAAAGAAATATGGATAAGTGTTTACAGCCCCATGGTCTTTGATGAATAGGAGGAGAGAAACATCTGCCCTTTCTAGGGTTAAAGTAATTTATTAATTTATTATTTTTTAAATTAATTCATCCCTCTGCATCCCAGAAGTGGAAGTGGGATGTCCTGGAAACACCAGCATTAATTTGAGGAAAGGAATGGGTTTTATTCTCACTCCCCAGCCTTTATTCTCAGCAACCTGAAGGGTGATGAGCAGCATCTTGTTTGTTCCAGTTAAATAAAATATGTCTGTGAATGTTTGCTGGGGGGAATCGTTAGTTTTGTCTTGCAGAGATGGATGTGAGGTTTGAAGGAGCTGGATGTGAGGCCCAGAATAGTTGCAATAATTCTTGGGAGTTAGGAAGTGACAGGATTGCTGGGTTTGGCTTGGTAGGAGGCCAAAAAAAAGGAGAAAATTGGGCTTCAGGCATCAAATCCATCACTGGGGCTGGAAATGAAGGGGAGTCAGTGCAGCTCTGAAGCTTTGCTTTGGAATAGCAGGACAAAGCCTTGCAACTTCCAGCCTTATTCCCACAAAAAAGGGGGAATGAATCCATGGGTGCAGCTGGTCCGGGGTCACAGGGACATCCTGGGCTGGTCACACCTTTTAAAGACATTTTGGGAACAGCAGATTCCTCTGGGAACTTGTTCTGTGGTTGGTTCACATAAATCCCTTTTTTCCACACTGTTTTCCTGAAATTCTAAAGCAAAATCTCCCCGTTTGAGAAGGAAATGGGGAATTTTTATAGCGTGGAGCTGCTGTCCCTCGTGCCCCATCAGTGCTGCTGTTATTCCCATTCCCTGGATCTCCATCCCTGCAGAGCAGCACACAAACCCCTCCCACACCTGCACTAAATAAACTCCTTTTTCCCCACCTGCAAACAGCACAAGTGGAAGAAATGGAGCATCAAATATCCCACAGCAGGTGGCAATGGAGAAACGAGGGAAAAGAAACAGAACTGCAGAGCTGCTGCTTATTCTCTTTTTTTTTTCCCTTTCCCAGAAGGGGAAAATGATTCACAAAGTAATTTGAGATGGATGTTTGGAGCCTCAGTGGTGTCACTTTTCCATGGCTGAGGGGATGTGGTGTTTAATCCACCCCCTCAGACGTTGTGGGAACAAGCAGCTCTTATTTTTATATTTTCCTGAGCACATGTAAGTCAGGCCAGGCTTCCAGACAAGCCCAAAGCAGGAGATTCCCAGGAGTTTGGTTTCCTCCTCTAAACCCTGCTCAGAATTAGGGAGCAGAGAGGCTGGAAAGCTGTGGATGGAGGTGTTTATCCAGGGAATTGTTGCTTTCCCTCCCCAGCAAAATGAGGTGGGAGAGAAGCTGTGGGTGCTGTTTAATATTTATAATTAAATCCATCTTGGAATCAGGCATTTCTTTGGTGTTCTGTCTCCTTTTCCCAACTTTCCTGCTGTCTGTTCTGCTCTGGGATGTGTTTTCCCAGGGAATGGGCTCTGGATCCCCTTGGAGGAGCCCTGGGAAGAACATCTGGATGGAGGTGAGGGAGGTGAGGTTGCTCTTCTCCCACCAAATCCTCCCAGGATGGAGGGAAAATGTTGGGAATGGAATTGATCTTTGCCTAAATGAATCCCAACACAAAGGTGTCATTTGGATTTGAGTCTGAATTTTGTGGAACTGCAGCTTCAACCAAAACCTGCTCAGTTTTCCCTGCTGGAACTCAAGGAATGTTTGGACAACACGGTGGAATTTTGGAGCTCAGGAGTTGGATTTGGTCCTTGTGGGACCTTTCCAGCTCAGGATATTCCATGATTTTCACTTTGTGTGACTCTGTGAATGATTTATTTAGGCTTTCCCTGAAATCCTGGGTACAAATATCTGTGAGGAAGTTGTTCCTCGAGGAGAAATTGTTGCTTTTCCCTCCTGTGCTCTTGGAAGTGCCCAAAACTTTGCAGAAATTGGGAATTAACTGCTCTGAGTTGGTCTGTCCTTAGTGTTTGCTGCCACTTTTACACCTGGAAAAGCCCAGGGATAAATGGAACATGGAAACAGGTTAAAAACCTGGAGAAATCCGAATTCTGCAATTCCCTCTGGGTGATTCTGCTCCAGGATGGAGCATCTTCCCAGGAATCCATTTGGCTCTTCTTGAAAGCAATAAAATAAGATTTGAATCCCAGAACAAGTGAACATGGAACAGAACAGCCTGTTTGGGTGGCAGAGCAGAGCTGGGCAATTCTGTCAGAAACAGGGGTTTATTGGAGTCAAATTATTTATATCAAATTTATTCCAATTTGATATAAAAACCTGATGCAGGAGAGTCTGAAAGCAGCATGACCTGGGTGGGGGTGGCTCTGTCCATGGAATAAAACATCCCGTGGGGGGCAGAAAACCTCTCTTAAAAATTCCAGAAACAAGTTAAATCTGCTTTGTCACCCGATATTTGTGCATGATGACAATTAAAGGATGATTTATTGTGTGCTCCAAGCACTTGGAGAAGCCTTTCCTCAGTCACATGTCTATATCTGCATTTATTTTCACCTTTTCTCTTCAATCATCTCCAAGACAGCAAGTTTCCCAAGTTAATTGAATTCTTCAGCCATTTTTTTAGTTATTTTTCTCCATTTAATCTCCCCTGTTCCCCTGAAGATGCAAAGCTTTGAAAGGCATTTGAGTCTGAGGTGGAATTTATTTTATGAAGAATAAATAGCAGGAATAATCCATGTATTTTTGATTTGGAGTCTGAGCAGTGGAATATTTGGGATGAGCCCTCTGGGAAGCCCAGTGTGGATGAGGATGGAACATTCCAGTGCCACAGGGATTGGTGCTGGTTTATGGGATAGTTTTGAGGCAGAAGGTCAAGGATGGATCCCTCTCTCCTGAGGGATGAGCTGGGTGATCCCATGCCCAGCTTTTTTATAGGAATGGGGTTGGGAAAAGCCCTGGATGGTGTTGGATCCCCAAAATCTTATTTACCTTGTGCTATTTCCTACGTGGGTGGTGTTCTCATGGAAAAAACTTCCTTGGATATTCACTGCTGTCACCCAAAATCAAGTGGAATTTTGGGATGTAAGTGATCCAAGTCTGTTATCCAAAAATGGGGGAAAATAATCCTCTGCTCCTCAGGTAATTCCTTGGAAATCTGTTCCCAGTGGCATCGTTTTAACATCCTCAAGGAAAGAATTTTTACATTCCTTGGGTGGTTTTTTGTTGCTGTAACTGAACTTTGTCAATTTAATGGTCAAGAGAATTTGCTTTTTATTTGGAATAATGATCAAGTCCATCAGTGACCCCCAAAAAACTGTGGTGCTTTGTGAGGAAATTGTGCAATTTGCTGACAAACACAAGAAGGGGATCATGGAATGGAAAAATTCTGCTGAACTTAATTTTTAGAGTAAAATTTTTTGAGTAACGTGGAATCCCAAGCAAAAGAAACCAGGAGGGGGAAGATGTGGAAAGCAAAGAAATAGTGGAATATGGGCAGCTCCAGTGATTTATTCCATGATTATTATTTTGATCATGAGATAAATGTGATGTTCTGGTCACACTCCACATTCAGGTACATCCCTCAGGTAAAACAGGTGAAAATCCCCCCAAACATCCTCCCCATCCCCTTGGAGAAGGGCTGGAAAACTGGGAATGAAAATCTTGTTCTGTCTAAAAGCCACAATTAGGCTCAAACCCCATAATTAGACTCAATCATAGTTCTCTGATGATTTCAAATAAAAAGACACAGCAGAGTTTGTGATCCCATATTTATCCAAACTTCCATGTTCTGGGAAGTTCTGCTGCCACCAAAGCCTTGATTAATTTAGAACTGACCCTAAGAAATAATCCCAACATTTCTCAGGGCTCCAGGTCCAACAATTCCCAGCAGGAAAAGTTAATTGAAGAGCTTTCTGGCTGAGACAACATTTGATTTTCCTCTTTGAAAGCCCAGCAGCAGCTGCAGGTGTTTTGGCTGCTTTGTGAGAGCAAATAATGGGAAAAGTGCTTCCATTTCAGACACACACATTATCCCTAATAAACCTATTTGTGAGCCCGGGAGTTTGGGCTGGAATGGGAAATTGGGAAAGGGGGATAATGGAATGGGGGCTGCTCAGAGGGACTGGGTGGGAAAGGCAAAGGAATGAGCCCAGGAAACCCAAAGGAAGGGAGTAGGGAAGGGAGCAAATCCCTCTGGAAAGGGATGGAGGAAAAAAGCAAATGGAAACAATGTGGATTTTGCTGAGCTCTGGAAAATACATTATTCCTGCTTTTCCGAGTTTGTCCTTTGTTGACAGGCTGGGAGAGCTGGGAATGTTCCGCTGGAGAAGGGAAGGATCCAGGGAGAGCTCAGAGCCCCTTCCAGAGCCTCAAGGGGCGCCAGGAGAGCTGGAGAGGGACTTGGGCCCAGGGATGCAGGGACAGGACACAGGGAATGGCTTCCCAGTGCCAGAGGGCAGGGAGAGATGGGATGTTGGGCAGGAATTCCTGGCTGGGAGGGTGGGGAGGGGCTGGATTGAATTTCCCAGAGAAGCTGTGGCTGCCCCTGGATCGCTGGAAGTGTCCAAGGGCAGGTTGGGATCCCTGGGATAGTGGGAGGTGTCCCTGCCCATGGCAGGGGTGGCACTGGATGATCCTTAATATCCCTTCCAACCCAAACCAGTCTGGAATTCCATGACTTTCCAGTAGAAGTGTGAAAAACCTGCTTTTCTGTACAACACACACAGCACAGGGGGCTCTAAATTGAGCAAAATCTCTTTGTAATAAAACCTGGAAAATGTTCAAAAAGCAGGAGGGAAACTCTTAGTGCTGATTTTCCATGAGCACCAAGGAGGAGGAAGAGCACATTCACCCCAACATCTTCCCTGTGATCCTGGTTTATCTGGTTTTAATCAAACAAATAGAGGTTTGATTAAAGGCCATCGATAAGGGGCACCAGGGGAGTTCAGGACTCATAACTGCAAAGGACAGGTTTGTTTTCTCAGCCTGGTTTTATCACCAGGAAAAGCAGTTTATTATTCTCCACTCGAGATTTGTTGGGAAACCTGGAGTTGGCTCCACTGGGGGGGAATAAAGATATTTTATGGGATTGTTGCCTTGGTGGAGGAGACAAAGATCAGCAGGATGAATCCATGGGGATATTTTATATATAAGGATAGTGTATTTATTTGAATTGACATGAATAATGGGAGAAATCCTGGGGCTTCAGCCTTTGGCATGGAGGTTTCCTTGCAGAGGGATAACGAAATGCCAATAAAATAGGAATTCTTCAAGGTTTTTCCTTTTCCAGATGCTCCTCTGGGCTCCATAAACCAGGATGGATCCTGTTGCCAGGCTCTGGTGGAGCTGAGGTTTCCCTGGCTGTGCCAAGGGCAGGTTTGGGGGATAATCAGGGAGCTGAGCCCTCCACTTACATCCAAAATGCAGAATTTGCTCATTATTTGCATAATTTGCTCATTGCTTCACTGAGCAGCTCTAATGACACTTTTCAAGGCAGGTTCTGCTGTTCCAGGGGGGGATTTGTCTTGAGAAATACAACCAGAATGGCCTTAGTCAAGATTAGAGGATACAAATCACCAAGCTACAGAATTCTCATTTTTCTCAGTGTTTGGAAGCATTTGGGATTCTCCAGTAGCTGTTTCTAGAAAGCTTTTATTTTCAGGTACCAAGTTCACAGCATTAAGCCACTTAATTATATATATTTTTTTAATTTCTATGTTTTCCGTGCTCCAAAATAAATATTTCCTGCTGCTCTAATTGAATTAGGGAATTATTGCCCCAGGCACAGGGAGGTGGGGTGTGATTCTCCAGTTTGGGAAGGTGATCCTTGTTTTTGGCAGGATCACAACCCCTCAACTTCTGCAACTCCTGTTCTTCAGTGCCCTTGGGCTGGTTTAGTTGAGCCCTTACTTTGCCCTTGTTAATTATTATTTATCCTTATTTTCTTCATGTCTTTATTATTCTTTATGTCCTTATTACATCCTTGTTTCTTTAAGTCCAACCTGTTGGAAATAAGCCCTTTTCCCAAGTGCTTCTTTATATCCTAATCGTTCCCCAAACCCTCTTACACAGGTTGTCTTGGATTTGCAGTTGAGACAGACCCAAACCAGTTTAGGCCCAGTTAAACACCCCAGCTCAGGCCCAGTTAAACCACCCAGTTTAGGCCTGCTCAAACCCCCAGCTCAGGCCCGTTTAAAACCCCAGCTTAGGCCCACTTAAACCCCTCAGCTTAGGCCTGCTCAAACCCTCCAGCTCAGGCCTGCTCAAACCCCCAGTTTAGGCCCAGTTAAACACCCCACTCTAGGCCCGGTTAAACCCCCCAGCTTAGGCCTCATTAAATCCCCCATCTTAGGCCCGGTTAAATCCCCCAGCTTAGGCCTGGTTAAACCTTAAACCCGACTGGCTCTGATTCTAGAGTTCTAGACTTCGAACTCTAAAAATCCCTTTAACTTTGGGATATCTGTTCCCCAAAATGTCTTCCATCCCAAACCATCCCACGTTTCTCCTCCAGCCGTGGATATGAAGCTTTGGGATCCACCTCTGTGTCCCCACAACACTTTATCCACGGGGTTTTTCCTTTTCCTTTGCTCTGGAGCTGATGATAATTCAAGGTCTGGCTACAGAGTTCCTCGCAGTGGTGACAAAACCTGACTTTGCCACGAGCTTCCCCAGTGTCAGATTTGGGCATTTTATTTGTTGTTGTGACTCTGCCAAAGCTTTGCTGCCAGAGGTGACATTTCCTGCTGTTCCTAAAGGGAAAATCTGTGCAAATGAGTCTCGGGGACCTGATTAGAACTGAGCCTTTGGAGTGATGTCCCACTGCTCTGATGAGCCCAGAGATGCCCTGAGCTCCAGCCTCGCTCCTGTGGAGGCAACAATTTGGGGGGTTTAATAATCTCTTCCATTTTCTTGACAATCAGAGCTGCACGTGGGCTCGGGGCTCTTTTCCACATGGAATATCCTGGTCCCAAGCTGAGCCCACATCCCTCTTCCCTGTGGTTCTTTCAGGCTGCACAGGAATGAAGAATGAGGTGATTTGGATGTGAAAATGGGAAATTTTCAGGGTGGGGACTCACAGATCTGCTCCTGGATTTCCTTGGGTCCTGGATTTCCTTGTCACCAATTTTAAGGGTTTTTTTTCATTCTAATCAAACCTAAATTCATATTAAAGCAATCAAGAGGAAGAACACAGCTGTCTTTTTCTTAAATCTTAAGTTTAGCATTTGATATTTATGATTATCTGAATGTTCCAGCTGGTTTGGGGGTGTGTATATATTTATTTTTTTTTAATTCTTCAACACCTAGACTATAATAATGTGGGGATAAGCCTCAGCCCACAGAATTCCACACTTAAAAACCACTCTCTTGTGTCAAAGCCAGGTTGGACAGGGCTTGGAGCAACCTGGGATAGTGATCCCACCAAGTCCACGTTGAGAAAACTTCTGATCAGTGGGTTTGACTCTGATTTAAAAGGGATTTTTTTCCCCTCATAGCACAAATAACTCAGAGATGTGACTCTGTATATTCAATTTAACTGTTTGTTTTGACATTGCCTGGATCTCAACTAATTTTGAGACGATAAAAACTGAGAAATTGGGGAAGGAAGAAGGAAAAAAAAAATATGCAAAGTCTTGATTAAAAAGACCTCATTTAGAAAAATATTTGCCTTCTTAGAAAACCTTTTTATAGACCCTGAAATGAAGCAGTTTCTAGTTGACAGGACTCAGAAACAAACACACACAGGTCAGGATCTCTGGGCTGCTGGGACTGGTGACACTGTGGCCAAACCCCATTTTTGATGGACAATTTGTCAAAGAGGTTGGTTAGAAAACAGCTCTGAAGAAATTGATTTGCAAGACAGAAATTGCAATGTGGTCTCTGAAATGAAAATAGGGGGAATGATGATTTCTAGGTGTTGTAAATAAAATAATGGGGAATATTGGTGGGTTTATGGATCTTTGGTTCTGTAATTAAAATGGTTGTTTGACTGAGGTAAGAACTGTAATTGATCCAATTAATATTGTGGAATATAATGTTCTTAGATATAAGAAAATTATAGATATAAAGAAGGTTTTTATGGGGAGGCCCTGGCACAGGGAAGCTGTGGCTGCCCCATCCCTGGAAGTGTTGGATGGGACTTGGAACAACCTGGGATAGTGGAAGGTGTCCATGGCAGGGGGTGGAATTAATGATCAGAATCATTTTACTCTTATTTTTCTGGTCCTGATCCTGGGGGTTTATTGTCCTCAGGTGTCTGGGGACATCAAAGAGGGAGGGAAGAGAAGACTCTGAAAACACCAGCAATTTATCTGAAATTCCTTAATGTTTCAAGTTCCCCAAAGGATGAAGAAATAAAGGTGTTGAGTGACTTATCACTGAAAAAGAGGGAGCAGAGCCTGTCCTGGTTTGCCTTTCAAACAGGGCTTTATCTCCTGTTAATATTAACTTGAAATATTCTCTGTAGAGTGTTTCCAAAACAACAATGTCCAAGTGTCCTTGTAGGAAAGAACTTCAAGGCATGTATTTTTACATTATTTCCTCTCTTCTCCTTAGAGATAAATGTTAATAGGCTGGAACAATACAGGTTAAGCAGATTTATTTGTTTTCAATAATTTCTGATAATAGCAGAAACTTCCCCAAGGCCTCTGTTGTGTGGAGGAACAATATCTCCACTCCCAAACTAAATTATCAAATGTGAGAGAGATTCAGATAAAAATGAGCCCAAAGTGAGCCCTGCCCTTGTTCCTGGGTGGGGGAATTTGGGGATGCTCAGTGTCTGTCCCACATCCCCAGCCCTGGATGAGCTGCTGTTCCCTGGTGAATTCCCACATCCAATGAGCTATTTTATTTTATTTTAAATTATCTGTGGATGTTTGGGGAGGTGGGTGGAAACCCCCCAAAAGCTGCTCCCTGATCAGCAGAACTTTGCACTATTTAGATATTTTAGTAAATAAAGATATCAGCATTCATTAGTTATAAATGCCAGCACGTTAATTAGTGCTCAAGCCCTTATTTGCCTCTCATGCTCATTAGTCTGCAGGGCCAGTTCTCCCCTCCCCTTGAGTCTGGGGCTGTTTTGAGCTGGTGATTGGGATCTCCCAGTGCTGGAATTACCTTTCCCAAGGGACTGCTCAGTCCTGCTCACTTCCCTCCCAGTGGTTCCTTCCCAGACAGCCCATTCATCACGGGATTATCTTCCTTTTTCCTTCAGAGATTAGTCCACTCTTCCCACTGGAATTGCTTCATCATGTCTGTGCAGCTGCAGGACTGATTGACAATTCAAATTGCAGAGTTTGATGCAGATCTTGAGTGGTTTGTCACTGGTTTGTGTGTTCTTCACATGTGTAGGACCCTCGTCCCACGGGGTGGGATGAAAAATGGCCCTGGATTGATCATCCCTTTCCTTAAAGCCTTGTTGGTACTAAATCAGGAACTTCACAGCAGTGACTAACAGAAAATCCCACAATAAATTGATCCATTATTTGCTCTTTGCTGTAGGAGTTTTCAGTAATTAAAGGATTTATTTCCAGGTTGCCTGTTTTGTGCACTGGTCTGTGCTGGTTTAAGGTTTGTTTTAGTAATGAAAGAAACCCTGGGCCAGGGATTATTCCTGGGTTTAAACTGTGTCACTGGCAAATGTGGCTCCTGCCCAAGCTGAGCTTTGAAAAGTCTCTTTGCCATGTCTGTGCAGAATAATACAAGTGATTTATTCCAAATATTTGGCACCTTCCCTGTGGTCCATGGAAAGCAGAGAGTCCAAGGGGGCTCCTGGAGATCACCATGGTTGATTAGTTCCCTGATTTCCAATTATTAACATTAATGAAATTTTGCTCTCTAATAACTGCAAAGCCATTGACTTTTAATTGTTCTGTTTGTGCCTTGAATTAATTAATATCCATCCAGAAAGGCAGCACTGCAGGAGAATCATTTGTCATTTCCCAATTAACAGGAAAGCAAAAGGAACCCTGTAAGCAGCTGCTGGGAACATCCCTGTCCTAGAGCCAACAATCCTGGAATGGTTTGGGTTGGAAGAGACCTCAAAGCTCATCCCATCCCACCCCTGCCCTGGGCAGGGACACCTCCCACTATCCCAGGGATCCCAACCTGCCCTTGGACACTCCCAGGGATCCAGGGGCAGCCACAGCTTCTCTGGGAAATCCGTTCCAGGGCCTCCCCACCCTCCCAGCCAGGATTTCCTTCCCAACATCCCTAATCTAAACCTGCCCTCCTTCATTTTAAAGCCATTCCCTCTTGTCCTATAATAAAATAATTCCCTCCAAGAACTTGCTTTGAGATGTGCCACAGCTTTGTGGTAAATCTCGGTGTTGGGATCACATGGAATGGTTTGGGTTTGGAAGGGACTTTAAAAACCACCCAGTTCCAACCCCAACACCTCCCACCATCCCAGGGATCCCAACCTGCCCTTGGACACTCCCAGGGATCCAGGGGCAGCCACAGTTTCTCTGGGAAGCTTTGCCAGGCCCTGCCCAGCTCCTTGTGCTGCCTGAACTCAGTGTCCTCTTCCCACTTGGGTCCCGTTGGACCTTTTTCCCCGACCCTCTGGAAATACTCAACATTTGGGTTTGAATAAAGGCTGGTGTTTCTAGAACCTTCCTCACTGCCCGTGGCGAGTGGGAAAAGGGATTTGTAGCACCATGGGATTGGTTGATGGACTAGAAACGTGGTTGGTTCTGTTCAATATTCCCTGTTTTTTGGGGATGACCTTGTTTCAAAGCCCTTCATGGAATGGAGTTTTAGTCCTTGTCCCTGATTTATTTAACATCTCACTGTGGGGCTGGAGCTGGGCAGTGTGTGGGGCAGGGGGAGTTTCTCTGCTCTGCCATCAACTCTGAACCTGCCAGAAGACACAGGGAACACCTTGCAAAGGGTAAAGATGAAAGGAACAGTGCAGAGGAGGCAGTTTAAAGGCTTGAAAATGAAAAGGAAGACAATTGAGAGCTGAAGGCCCGACAGGCTGACAGGCCGCGAGCTGCTGCACAAACCACTCCTGACAGCAGCAAACCAGGCCTCGAAACTCTGATTTACCAGCTCAAAGTTGTGTACAAAAGACAGCTCTGCTCTGTCATTTTCTGCTGTAATAAAAGTCCCTTCTCAGCTCTTTTCGTGGCAGTCTGAGCACCAAAACCCAGAGGCTGCGGGTGAATTGAGCTGCTCGTGGTGTGTTGTCTGCAAACATGTGCCAGCTCTGCTGGTTGGTGATTTATTCCTCCTTTCTCCTCCTGTCATTGTGGCACAGATTTGTCCCTGAAAGAGGGGTAAATCATTGGAACCATCTGCCCAGGGCACTGGAGTGCCCATCCCTGGGGGATTTAAAATCTGTGCATGTGGCACTTGGGGACGTGGGGCAGTGGTGGCCTTGGCAGTGCTGGGGTTGGACTCAGTGGTCTTGGGGGGCTTTTCCAACCTCAATGATTCCGTGTCTGGCTACAGAAAAGTGCAGGAAAACTTATATGTGGGTTCTGATCTCAGCTTTGTCCCCTCTGATCCTCATTTTCAATATATTCCCACAGAAGATGAGCCCAATGTTTGGGACTCGTTAATCAGAAGTGGTTGATGGACTAGAAAGGTGGTTGGTTCTGTTCAATATTCCCTGTTTTTTGGGGATGACCTTGTTTCAAAGCCCTTCATGGAATGGAGTTTTAGTCCTTGTCCCTGATTTATTTAACTTCTCCCTTTTCCCTCTTGCACCCACCACCACCAACATTCTCCTGGATGGGAAAATGCACTTCCCTGTGTTTTAGATGTCAAATAAACATTGCTAAAAAGTTACCTGAGATGATGCCAAGTGATTTGGGGGGGCTAAAAAAGCCTTGATTGGAAGTAAACATCCCTTCAGGGGGTGTGGGATGGGGACTTGTTGCTTTGAAGGTGATCAGAAGATCCAAACCAGACTTAAATTAGGGTTTAAATCTGTTGCCTGATGTTTGACTTCCCATAATTGCTGCAAATCTTGGAGAGGATTTCAGCAGAGGTGCAAGGAGGGGCCTGTAGGGACATTACTCTGCTTGATTTGCTGTTTATTGTGGATCTGTTGAATTCCAAGAGCTCAGACCAAGGATCATTTGCCATCTAAACAGGGCAGAGGAACATCAGATGTTCCTTCATCATCCAGTGTTTGTAGATGCCATTAAAAGGAAATAATTTTTGGGAGGGAGTAGTTTTTAGGTGCATTGACCAATTTGAAATCTTTCCATTTTTCAGAAATCCACTAATCCAGAAACCCAAATGTGATTCTCTGCTTTATTCTCCTTCAAAGGTAATAAAACAGGACCAAACTCTGCTTTATCACAATTCCTATTCTGCCTTTTTGCTCCCCAGCTGTCATTTATCCAAGGCCAGGAATAACCATCAATCTTGGAATCTCAGAGGTGCTGTGCCCACATCCCTGCAGCTCTGGGGCTGCACTTGGGCTTTGCTTTGTTCTCAGTGCAACACTAACTTGTATTTACACACATTTCTCAGCACTGGCTGGGATAAAGCTGCAATATCCATCAAACCCTGGGAGTGCAGTGAAAGCCTCCTGCCCTGCTGCTGATTTTATTCCCATTTCAGTCTCCAGAGCATGTGGATAAAGATTCTTTTCAAATCCAATCTGGTTTGTGCAAGCGCTGCCTCAGCCTTCTGTAAAATTGGGAAGGAAAAGGAAATTTATCCTGAATATCTCTTTTTTTTTCAGCTCACGATGCTCTGCAGGTCTTTTGTAAAATGCCCAGGGCTCAACTGTGGGCTTGGCTTTGCTGGAAATGAGGGTTCAGAGGAGAACTGGGTGCTCTGAGGTGGGAAATGAGAAGGGATGGAAGTGTGTTCTGCCCTCTGACCTCGCAGGAACACCCCAAAACCACTCGAGGCTGAAGGTTGGGGGCTGTTTTGGATGTGCAGCTTCAGGAATCACAGAATTCCAGACTGGTTTGGGTTGGAAGGGACCTTAAAGCTCATCCCCTGCCATGGGACACCTTCTACTGTCCCAGCTTGTTCAGCTGAAAATGTTTTTCCAGCACTTTGCTCCAGCTCCTAAATCTGGAATTGAAGCTCTGCTGGACCAAATCCACCTTGGAACCTGCTCCTAAATGTGGGATTTTGTGGCTAAACGTGACACAGGTTATTTACCACCATGGCAAACGTGGCTGAGGATATTTTTGGCAAGTTGCTCCTCTCTCCTCATCCCAGGGCTGTCCCTTTGTGTAGAACTTTATACACGTGGGATGTGCAACCAAGGGGAGCATCCTGTCATGGAATTTTGGAGTGGTTTGGGATGGGAGGGATATTAAAGATCATTTCATCCCACCCCTGCCATGGGCAGGGACACCTCCCACTATCCCAGGGTGCTCCAAGCTGCCCTTGGACACTTCAGGAATGTGGCAGCCACAGCTTCTCTGGGCAGTGGAGAACATTTGACCTTCTCTGAATGTCTTAAAAATTCCTTTGGCTTTTCCTGCTCAGCTCCACGGTGCCATGAAAACACCAGTTCTGCTCAAGGACATCCCAAATCCCACATTTCAAAGCCTCACTCTGCAAAAATCCCTTCTCCAGTCCTGCTGCCCTTGAGGTGTCACTTTGTCTTTAACACAGAGCAGCTCAATAAAGCTATTTTTAATAGTTAATATCCTGCCCCCCTCATCTCTCTCCCTCTCTCTGCCCTTTGTGACTCGTGTGACAATTTTTGAAGAATTTATTCTCACACCTGGGAATGGTGCCAGCTCTGAGCAGTTTTTTTGGGCAGATGTTTCCCACTGTCCATGTGTTTGTGCAGCCTCATGCTGCTGATCCCAGGTTCCTCATTTTTCCCTGTGTTGGAAATTTAAAGAAAAATGAGTGGGATGAGCAAGACTTGAAGTATCTTTTAAATCCTGATCTTTAATCCATATAGATTAGACTAACCCAGGGCTGGTGTCTTATTTTAGGCCTGGTTTACTGCCTTTTCTCCTCCTAAAACCAGGATGGACCTTATCCCTTAAATCTGATTTGTGCAGTGCTTTGGGTTTAGGGCAGGGAAAGCGTTTTTTGGAGTTTATTGTGTTTTATGGTTGTATTTTGAGCTTCCCAAGGCTATGGAATTGTATAACCCTTTATCCAATAAGGCAGTGAATAATAGAAGGGCTTGAGCTGCATAAATCCCTTCCCATCTTACCCATTATTGGGATACAATGAGGAAGGATTGAGGGAAAAGCTGGGACTGACATCCCACTCCAACACCTTTGGGGCTCCACAGCCCCAGGCCCCCAAATTGGGTGAAATTCAAAGGGTTTCTGTCCAATTGCACCGTTTCAGCTCAGCACTGGTGGTGGAAATGGAATTAAAGGCTCATCCCAAAAAAGCCTGAAGGCTTCCAGGGGCTGTGAGTGGAGGGAGGTGACAGGATTTGGGGAAATTTCTCACCCAGAAGGAAAATTTGGGAGTGTGGGTGTTGTTTGTCTGTGAAAAGTGGAAAAAGCCCCTTCTTGCCCTTCATTTTCCTGTGCTATAAATCCCAGAAAGCCAGAAAAACGTGGGATCATGGAATCCCAGATGGGGTTGGAAGGGACCTTAAAGACCAGGTTTCTCCAACCTTTTTACAAAAATATATTGGCCAAAACCTTGTGCTTTGATAAAAAGCTTTAACAACTGTTCTTTGGGGTTGTTATTAGAGAAACATTTATTTCCTTGTGTAGAAATCCATTAAATTTCCTGTGGAAATTTGGCTTCTGTTGACTGGAGAATTTTGGTTGAGTCGTGAGATTAAATATAAATTAATCAGGAATAGAATTGAAGCTGTTCCATTTATTTCAACAAACTCAGGATTGATTTAGAGAGGAAAAGAAGGGTTTTGGAAAGCTTGGCTTATTGAAACATGTTGGCCAGATAAACAGCAGCAATTAGTTCTTAATGAGGACAGAGAGTACAAATAGTTTAAATCTGAACTCACATGTTTATTTTCCAAGCAAAATCTGCTCAGATCAAATAAAACAGATCAAAAAATTAATCTGTGCAGGGATGAAAACATTTTTATTGTGGTTTCTTCTTGTTCCTGAACTGAGTGAATAATTCACATGTAAGTCTAACAGTACCATGTATACTTTTGTGCTTAATTCATTTAAATATTAATTTTCCCTTTAATATCTCAGGCTTTTTATTCCTTGTGCCGTTTTAGAAATGGAAACTGAGGCAAGGCCCCCACTGGTAATAAAATGAGATATTTTAATTGTTTTCAGCAGCTTTTATGGGGTTTTTGGAGTGGTTTGAGGATCCACCCACAGTTTGGATGTGCAATTCAATCCCATTCAGCTAATTGTTATGACTATTGAAATTAAGTCTTCAACATAAATGCAGTTGGCTGGAATTAGATTGGAATAGAAATTGGAAGAGTCATCCAAATATTTCTCAAAGTTGATAAGAATTTGGCCTTATTATGAGAGGAAATTATGCTTTAACTGCAGCACAAAGCTGAGCTTAAAATAGCACAAGTTGTTTTCTCCAGCTGCTAAACTGCTGCTTAGTGGCCCAAATTATTTCCATTAAAGAAATATTCCTGGAACTGCATCATGCTTAAAATGGGAATATTTTCCCTAAGGAAAAACTCAGGTAAAATGAGAAAATCCCTGTGGCAAGAAAAGGGCTTGGAGTGTGTGGGATGGAATTCTGGTTGGGAATGATGGGGGATGGAAATTCAGTGTACAGGCAGGGGGGACTTTAGGAGTGAGAATGATTAATGACCATTAAGTGGTGAATTATGCAAATATTCAAGCCTTTAATGAGGACTGGACAACTCAGGGTCTTTCCAGGTGTCTCTTAATGTCATTGGAGTGATTCCTCCAGCCCTTCAAATGGATTTAATTATTTTAAGAAAAGGGCTCAGCTGAAATTGGCACTAAAAATTTAATTTGTTGTCTTCAGCTACACAAAAAATAACTACAAACAAACAGGAGCTGCTGGTGAGTAAAAGCCACCAAAGGATGTTACTATGAGCAAATTGAAATAATTATGAAAAGGATGTTTGACTTTATTTCTAGTGGTGATTTCAGTTTCATTATTTCACTCGATTGTCTAAAAAAATAAATCCCAAACAAAAGGTCTGAGATTTTACAAAAACTATCAAAAATCATCATCAAACACTTGGCCCAGTGGATTTTGAACCTCACTCCCAAAACATGGGAAACAGAGTTTGCCACATTGTCCCCCTAAGCCAAATTAAAATATAAGTTAATATTCAAATAACATAATAAAAATAATATAATAATTAAAATATTAAAATAAAAAATATAAGTTAATATTCAAATTTACAGGGGGATAGAAATGATGAAAAAAATCCACATCTAATTTACTTATTTTTGGCAGATCAGGTTCATTAAATCCACCCCACAACATCCAGAGCTGGGAGAGGCTTTTTAATGGCTTTTATGCAGATTTTGTGTATTTTTGGGCAAGGTTATGAAGAGAAACTCTGCAATCAGATTAAACCCTGTTAACAAACCATGAATTTCATGAGCAGGAGGGTCGAGGAGGTTGTTTCTCATGGATGAATTTCTCCTGATTCCAAACCCGGTGGTTGAGGGAATGTTCTCCATGTCCAACCTCGGGGTTGGGAAGCCTTGGCTGTGCAGGCCTGGGCTCCATTTAAAAATAAATCCCTGTAAATTGAGCTGGTTCCAAGACTCCTATCACTGGTTTTCATCCTGGGGTTTGTGTGAGAAGAAATCAGCAGGAATTAAAGTTATCCCAAGGCCCCTGTGGTTGGTTGGGCCCTGACATTTCACTGAACCCAGGGAGTTGTCAAAGGCTTTTGTATCAAAAGTGAAGATTTTAGGCTTTTTAGATGGGTTTTTCCCTCAGGAACAGCAGGCCTTGGGCAATGGGAGGCTGCTGGTGGCATTTTACATCCCTTTTAAATCAAAACTCCAACAGTGGCAAAGAAATTTTCTTGGGAATCAACTGTTGTTTCCCTGCAATGTAAGAATTACTGCATTTGGAGTGGGGTTTTTTTTCATTATCTGTGGTTTTTTCCACACAAGCTGTGCTTGCTATTGATTTGATTTGCTGCTCTTTGTTGGAGAGCTGGACTTTTAAATTTGAGAGCTGTCAAAACATGAATTTATCCTGGAAAAAGCAGTTTGGGAGCATCAGGTGGATGAGCCCCACTGGGGACACAAGGGGGGAATAATTGAAAAGCCCAAAACCTGATGAGGACCAAAAGAAAGGTCAAAAGGAGCATTTTACACCCAAATTAAGGTGATTTTCACGACACTGGTTGTTTTTTATGATGGAATTTAGGTTGGATGAGACTTGAAAACAGCCTGGCTGAGGTGTGGTTACATCTGAATTTTAACTTAAATGAAGGAGTATTTAACCTTTAACATTTTAACCTTTGGCCTTTCCCATCAGGGTGCTGGAGTGGCTCTAAAATCCTTAATAAGCTCCAGGATTTGGGGAAATTCAGGGATGGAGGGCTGGACATGAGACCTGCAGGGTGGTGATGATGATCTGCTTCCAAAATCCAGCTGGATCCAGGCAGGATCTGGGATCCAAAGGTGAAAAACTTGGGATTTCTCTCTCTGATTCCTGTTGGGAATTGAATTGAATCCTGTTGGGGGTTGAAATGTGGTGGGAAGGTTTGGGAAAGGAAGGTTTGGGAAGGGGGTGCAGAGCCAGGAACAAGGTGACAGAAGGTTTTGGGTGGAGGAACCTGAGATGAGGCTTCACATAAAAATGATAAAGACAATTTAAAGCCACCTGACTAACGGAAAAATAAAATAAAGGCATTATCAATACTGTAATTAGAGTCATTTCCCTGTCAAATCCAAGTTTTGGGGGCAGCTCAGGAAAGCACATATCCAGCCCTGGTGGAGCTGCAGGTTTATGGAGACAATTTTCCTGCAGTTCTGTGATCCAGAGGGATTTGGAGCACAGATTATGGGATGGGGGGCAGTGTTTGGTAACTTGGCTTTTTAAAATAGGCACCAGCAACTGTCAAGGGGAGCAAAGATGTTCCACAGCACCAGAGTGCCCTGGAAAAACAACTGCCCTGCAGCAACATTGGAACCTAATGGATTTTTCTGTGCAACTCCAAGGCAGCAAGAGAGAAAAATTAGTTTATTTCCCTGGGCACAGAGTCGGGTTGTATTTCCTGTGTGTGACCACATGGTTTTACAAAACAGCTCCGGGATAAAGCAAATTCTTCATTTATTTTGTGCTGAAACGAGGGTGTAAAAGAGCAGAGAAAAATCTGGGGGAGTTGTGCAGTGTAGGAAAAGCCATTGTGTCCTGCTGTTACATAAATTCAGGTTCTCTCCCTCTCCAAAATCAATTGTCCTGGAAGCAGCATTACATGCTGACACATGGAAGCACTTTGTCACAACAATTACTCCACGCTACAGTAAATTACTGGACAATCTGTGACGTCCTGGGGCACCAGGGCTGGGCTGCAGCTCCCCCAAAAATCAGCTCCTCGATCCCACAGGGGCACAAACGGGATGGGCCAAGGCTTTCCTGAGACTTTTGCAAAGAAATGATGTTTTAAAAATAAAATAATCAGTAGGAAATGAGGGTATGTGTTGAAAAGGCTGTTCTGTCTTTTCTCTGCTCTGTGCCAGGTTGGGAGAGCTGGGAATGTTCCCCTGGAGAAGGGAAGGATCCAGGGAGAGCTCAGAGCCCCTTGCAGAGCCTCAAGGGGCTCCAGGAGAGCTGGAGAGGGACTTGGGCCAAGGGCTGGAGGGACAGGACACAGGGAATGGCTTCCCAGTGCCAGAGGGCAGGGAGAGATGGGATGTTGGGCAGGAATTCCTGGCTGGGAGGGTGGGGAGGTGCTGGAATAGAATTCCCAGAGAAGCTGTGGCTGCCCCTGGATCCCTGGGAGTGTCCAAGGGCAGGTTGGGATCCCTGGGATAGTGGGAGGTGCCAGGAATGAGATGATCCTTAATTTCCCTTCCAACCCCAAAATCCTGGGATTCTCTGGTTGTGCAGAACACCAACCAGCCTTAACTTTGGAAGCTGAAAGATTCTCCTGCCACTTATGGATTAATAATAATGACAGGATTAAAAAAGGCCACAATCACACCCAGAGATGTGGAGAACAAGGTGGTTTCACCCTCTGCTCTTTATAAATGACTTTTCCCAGATGAACCACTTTAGCCATTAAGTGCTGCACTTCCAGCTGGGTTTGTCATTGTTTCTTGTAAACCTTCCCCTTGCCTTTCTTATTTCATTTTTTCATGTCAATAAATTTCTGGCAGAATCCATAAACTGCCCTTCCTTTGTTCCTTAGTGCCCCTTCAGACCATCCTGCCAAGGACTCCAGAAAGCCTCTGGAAATTCCTGCCCCTCTTTGCAGGAAACGTGGGTTTTGATTCAATTAGGAGGCCTCATTTTAATTGAGTTTCACCTTAGGAACAGGGAGAACTTTGGAGGGGCTTGATTTCTTTGTTTCCTGTGGGAAGCAGAGATTTGGCACTTCAGGTGCTCCGGCAGCTCCTGCTCAGTCCTGGCAGGAAAGAGGATTTTTGTGGCTCCTCTCCAGCCTGTGGAATGTGGGGGAAGCAAAGTCTGTATTCGTGGAACATCAAATCTTCCCTTTTGGAGCTTTCCCTCCTTCCCAGTGGCTTTGTAAGGATGTGGTGGTTCCTCAGCACCATGAGGTGGGTCATGGGGGGGAAACACCAAACGTTCTTCATCCCTAAACCAGCAGGAAAAGAGATGGAGAGGGAACCTGGGGCTCCTGCTGGGCCTGTGCACAGGCAGGAAAACGTGGGAGCCATTCCCAGTGTGGCTGTGGGCTGGGCAGGGAATGAGGGCATGGATGGATGTTGTGGTGTCCTGGCACTGGGGCCTCAGATTTGTTCCCAAAGGCAAAGCAAGAAGGAATCCTGGAATCCTGGAATGGTTTGGGTGGGAAGGACCATTCCATGGGCAGGGACACCTCCCACTATCCCAGGGATCCCAACCTGCCCTTGGACACTCCCAGGGATCCAGGGGCAGCCACAGCTTCTCTGCCCAACCTGGGCCAGGGCCTCCCCACCCTCCCAGCCAGCAATTCCTGCCCAACATCCCATCTCTCCCTGCCCTCTGGCACTGGGAAGCCATTCCCTGTGTCCTGTCCCTCCAGCCCTTGGCCCAAGTCCCTCTCCAGCTCTCCTGGAGCCCCTTGAGGCTCTGGAAGGGACTCCAAGCTCTCCCTGGATGGATCTGTTCCTTCCCAAAAGCAGGACCACAACACCCATGAACTGAAGGGAGTTTTTCCCCATTTTCCTGGGATATAAAAAGCCAGGCAAACCCACTGTTTTTCCATGACTGATCCAAGCATGTGCAGGCATGTTTTCCCAAAAAAATGGCTTGCTGGAGCTCTTCCCTGTGTTTGGGAACAGCTCACAGAGGCTTCCTTTGGCTGCTGATGCTGCACAGCCTCTTTCTGCTCCCTCTCTGTTGGTTCACTCTGCCCTGGGCATCACAATTGTACAAACCCATGAAAAAATATATAAACATGCAAATTATAGCCTGGAGAAAAGGTAAATATTTCCTGAGCAGTCAGTGCTTGTGTGACAGAAAAGGGATACTTTTAAACCAGAGGAAACATGGGTTTTAAAGCCCCATATGTTAATAAAAGCTGATTGGTTCCTAACTTAATTAGGGACGGGAACAGGGGAGCCTGAGTGACATCTGTTCCTTGTGCTTTCCATAACACTTCATATTTTCCATGGATGTCACTCAAGGAGAAGCAGTTTTTTGGTGTTTGTTTGCAGAGAGATGTTGTTTTGATTGCTTAGAAATTAATAATAGAAACAGCTCTTTTGTGAAATGAAGGAAACATTTGAATATTTTATACTGTACTGTTTTTACGGTCAGTCTGTCCAGCAAGTAATTTTATTTACAGCTGAGTGTGAGAAATATAAACTCCTAAATTTGAATTAATAGTGGTATCTGTGTGCTGGCTCTGCTGCAGGGAAATAACCTTTATAAAATGGGACAACTGATATTTCATAGGATCATGGAATGGTTTGGGTTGGAAGGGATTGAAAGTTCATCCAGTTCCATAGGCAGGGACACCTTCCATTATTCCAGGTTGTTCCAACCTGCCCTTGGACACTTCCAGGGATCCAGGGGCAGCCACAGCTTTTCTGGGAACTTGTGCCAGGGCCTCCCCACCCTCCCAGCCAGGAATTCCTTCCCAATATCCCACCTATGGGTCATGGAGGAGACAAATATTTGACCATTTCAGGTTTCCCAGGCTGCTGAGATCCTGATCCTGGTGTTAAATTTAATTTTCCCTGTGGATACTGGGAGAGCACAGCTTGGAGAGGAAACTGGGGCCTCCCATCCCAGGGCAGCATTTCCCTGGAGCCACCAGGGAGCAATTCCCAGGAATCATGGATAGCTGGGGCAGGAGGGGGCTCAGAGGAAGGGGGATGAGAAGGGGACTCTCCAAGGGAGAGCTGGCTGGAGGAATTGGGATTTTCAGGCTCCCTCCCCCTGCACCCTGGAGCTCTGCTCATCACCAGGTAACAAACACTGCCCTGCAAAGGAAACCAAGGGAAAACCCTAAAATATTGTGTGCACAGAAACCTGGAAGTGTGGGAGATGTGGGTGAGCTCAGCAAATGCTGCTCCCACCCAAACCACCCACTCCAGGAATATTCCTGTAAAACAAAATCCCGTGTTCCAGAACTGCTTGGACACTATCTCTGCATTTCACATTGTTTCCCACTTTATTCCAGATCCCTCTCCTTCTCCCTGGGCTGTTTCATTTCCAGCCTGAGCTCTGGCAGATGACACTGATTTCCCATCGATCCATGACAGAATCCAGAGGGTCATTGATCCATGTTGTCACCCACAGGCTCCAAACCTGTCTGTGCTCCTGTCTGCAGCTCAGCCCAGCCCTGAGCTCCTCTGCAGCCCTCAAATATCCCCTTTATTCTGCTGCAGCAGGGAAAAAGCTGTTTGGAACCCCCAGCACCGTGTCTGGGATACTGGGAGGGACTGGGGATCATAAGGATCAAGGCAAGTCCCTTCCAATCCAAGCCAGGATTCCAGGATTCCATGATCTGCCTGGCACAGGTGGCATGTGCCATCCAGCTTCATCATCTCCCAGTGTGGATAAAACCCAGTCCCATGGCAGGGGGACCTTTGGGGTGGTTTATTTTTATTTTCAGGGTTAAACTCAACCTCCACCTCAGTGTGAGCTGGCTGAAAAACGTGCATTTGGGGTAAAAACTCCTTTTATTAAAGGTTTTGAGATCCAATGTTAAGTTGCTGGATTTTTCCTCCCCTTTTTGTGTGGATTTTCAGCTAAAGGGAGATCAAATCCAGAACTAGCAGGACAGTGTTTATCCCACCCAAACCAGAAAATGGGTGTTTTTTTAATAGATTTCTGTCAAAAGGTCCAGCTCACAGCAAGGGCTCATTTGAAACCTGATTTTCACTGAGGAATTCATGTGCTGTTGTCCAGCTGTGGCAGGAAAGAGGAGCCTTGGGTTGAATGTGAACGTTCTTGAACAGCTCCTCCATCCCTGTCTGTTCCTGTGGCACTTTGTAGTTCTGTTTTCTGCAGTAAAATAATTGAAAAGCAGAGCTTGGCCTGAGCCCAGACTTCCATTAGGGAAGAAAAGCCCTGGGAGATGGGGAAGAGCAGCTCCTGGAGAGCCCCGACCTGCCTGAGGAGCATCTCCTGAGGGGGGGAGAGGCAGCTCCTAAATGGAGCTTTTCAGTCACCACTTCTGCTCCTAAGTGGCTCCGAGGAGCTGAGCCAAGAGTTTTTGGGATGAAGAGCCTGTGCAGAGTCATCCCTGGCTGCCCACGGGTGGGCTCTGCCTGTGCTCGGAGCCCTTGGTGTGTCCCAACTGCCTCGGCTCTGGATTTGCAGCAGGAATGTTCTGAGGGACACAAATCCCTTCTGAGAGTGAGAGCTGTGCTGGAAATACCAGGGATAATCCTGGAAATGCTCCTTGGTGTGTCCCAGTGCTGGGGCACCTCCAGTGCCAGGGAGTTCTGGGATCCTCAGGACATGGAGGGGCTGGAATGTGCAGGGAAGGGAAGGAGCTGGGAAGGGGCTGAGGGAGCTGGGGGGGCTCAGCCTGGAGAAAAGGAGGCTCAGGGGGCACCTGGAATTCTCTGCAATCCCTGCCAGGAGTTGGGATTTGGGGGGGTCGGGCTCTGCTCCCAGGGAACAAGGGCCAGGAGGAGAGGGAACGGCCTCATGTTCCATGAGGGGAGGCTCAGGTTGGACATCAGCAGGAATTTCTTCATGGAAAGGGTGGTCAGGCCTTGGAATGGGCTGCCAGGGAGGTTTGGATCCCCATCCCTGCAGGGATTCCAAAGCCCTGTGCATGTGGCACTTGGGGACAGGGGTGGCCTTGACAGACCAACAATTCAATTTAATGATCTTAGAGGGCTTTTTTAAATCTTCAGACTCAGAGAGGGAAGTGAAGAATTATTTCAGACAGGTCAGTTACTGGTGATTCCCATTGAGACATTAAAAAGGTGCTCAAAAATCAGCAAGAGCCAAATCCCCACAAACCAAAACAGCACCTGATAGGAAAAAGTATTTCAGTTTGGTTTGGTTTTGAGGTTTTTTGTTGGTTGGTTTTTTGTTCAGTTTTTTTTTTTAGTTAGTTTGGGGTATTTTTGTGGATTTTTTTGTTTGTCTGTTTGCAGGTTTTTGTTGTTTTTTTTTTATTGTTTTGTCGTTGGGGTTTTGTTTCTTTGCTTGGTTGGTTTTTTAAAGGAGTTCAGTAAACCAGAAGTATTGAAAAGTGTAGAGCTGTAATACCAGAAATCCACTCCAAAATTCTTTGTAGAGAAACTAATAAATTCAAACCCTCTTGACAACCACAGAGATCTTTTCATGCTTTAATAAGACAAAGAATTGATCTTCTCCAGTCACTGTCAAGATTAAACAGAAGCTGCTCCTTTTGTCCTCACTCCAGCCAAGCATTTCCCTCCCTTTATTTGTTTCCTCGCTTGATTTTCCAACTCATAAGTTCATTTTTAATGGGAAAATACTATTTTTGAATGATCTCAATATTATTTCAAAAGGGCAAATTGGCCCTGGAATGGATTTCCCAGAGAAGCTGTGGCTGTCCCTGGATCCCTGGGAATGTCCAAGGGCAGGTTGGGATCCCTGGGATAGTGGGAGGTGTCCCTGCCCATGGCAGGGGTGGGATGGGATGAGCTTTGAGGTCTCTTCCAACCCAAACCATTCCAGGATTGTTGGCTCTAGGACAGGGATGTTCCCAGCAGCTGCTTACAGGGTTCCTTTTGCTTTCCTGTTAATTGGGAAATGACAAATGATTCTTCTGCAGTGCTGCCTTTCGGGATGGATATTAATTAATTCAAGGCACAAACAGAACAATTAAAAATCAATGGCTTTGCAGTTATTAGAGAGCAAAATTTCATTAATGTTAATAACTGGAAATCAGGGAACTAATCAACCATGGTGATCTCCAGGAGCCCCCTTGGACTCTCTGCTTTCCATGGACCACAGGGAAGGTGCCAAATATTTGGAATAAATCACTTGATAGTATTTTGTAATTGTTGGTCAGGAGAAGGGTTGATTTCTAATGTCTTACTTGTGTAATAATCAGAATTCCTGAATCACTGAGGTTGCAAAAGACTTCCAAGATCGAGTCCAACCTGTTGATCCCCACCTTGTCACATCCAGCCTGTTCCTGCAGGATAAATGGGAGCAGGGCCTGCCTGTCCTGGCTCTGCTTCTCTGTGCCTCAAGAGATTTATTTTCCCCATAAAAGCATCTTCCAGGCCCTCACAGATCTGATTTTAGGAGCTCTTGTCTTTGGCTGGAAAGCCACGAGCCGGTTGCCCAAGGCCCCACCTGAGGATGCTGACTCCTCAAGCTGCTCTTTTCCAGTCATTTCCTTATTCCCTGCAGCTCCAACAGGACTTTGGAGGCTGCTAAAAGTCCTAATTGCCTGGAAATGGGGAGTTTTGTGGATGTGCTGCCACTAATCCATCTGTTTGCTGCAGGCAGGAGTTGTCTCATCCCTTAATTCAATCTGGCAGGAACTGCCTTGTGCCCTTTTCCATGTGCCTTTCCCAGTGAGACTGGGATCTGAGGCTGGGCTGGTGCCTCCTGCTCTTCTCCTCCACCCCTTGAAGCCCAGCAGCTCATTTTTCCAGGAGTTTTTCGGGAATTCTTTCCCCGAGCCATTGAGTCAGCAGCCAAAAAAGCACCAGGAATGAGGTGAAGTGAGGAAAAGGAAATGAAGGAATGACTGTGAAGGAGGGATTTATGGGCAAAGCCCACTCTGAGTGCTGGGGAGGCCAGTGGGAGGAATTAACAGGAATTCTGTATTCATTTGTAGGCAAATATTCTGGTTGTTGCTTTTCAGGGATCCCGAGGGGCTTTCAGGGAGCCCCTGATATTCAGGAATATTCCCATTGTTGTAGGAAATCACAGGATGGTTTAGGGTGGAAAAATCCTCCAAGACCATCAAATCCAACCATTCCCAGCCCTGCCAAGGCCACCACTGCCCTTTGTCCCCAAGTGCCACATCCACAGGGCTGTTAAATCCCTCCCCCCAATATCCAATGCCAAGGCTGGACAAGGAAATTCCTTTCCATGAAGGAATTTCCCCAATATCCAACCTAAACCTCCCCTGGTGCACCTGCATTTCCCTGGATATGTCCCTGTGATTTCAAATTAATCTGATTTTGCTTGAATTAATCTTTATGGATCAGTTGACAGGCTCCAATATTTGCTTTTATTGGGCAGAAAGAAGGAAACCAAAGTCTTTTCCATAGTTACAATCACCAAGGAAACCACTCCACTGTTTCCATGGTTGGAATTTCACTTTTCCCTTTGTGTGGCTGTTGGAGAACTGTGTGATTAGAGAACAGGAACTCTCCCAGTCTCCATGTATTGAAGTTAAAATCTTCATTTTACATCAGTTTATCCAAGAGTTTCTGGAGCTCCTTGGAGCTGCTGGGTTTCATTTCTAAAAATGTGACACTTGGTGGAAACCCCTGAATTAAAGACTTGTCTGTACTCTGAATTTTTTCCAGCCATCTCAGATCTTTTCTGAAAGATTAACTAAATGATTTTTTAGTCTTTATTTTAAAGGAAGTTGTTTTTTTTTTCCTGGAGAATTTCTGGTTCTCGAAAGATTTTACCAAGTCAAGCAGATTGTAGAAAATATTTGGACTATTGAAAAATTAGCTTTAATCCCTTCAAATCCAAACCAGTCTGTGATTCCATGAGAACAATATCCAGTTCCTGCTCCTTGGAGCAGCTTCCCAAAGTTGAGTGCTCTGCTCTCCCTGAGGGTGGGCAAAGCTTGGGATCTCACCTTTGGAGAGGAGGAGGATGGTTTTCCTTGGATGAAATCCTGGTCTTGTCCAGCACAAGGTGTTTTTCCAGAGGAAACCCAGCTTGGGCTCCATCAGTGTCCCCTGGGAATGTGGATTATTGGGACCACGGGGGTGGATCCATAGTTGGACTCAGTGACACGAGGGGGCTTTTCCCACCTGGACAATCCTAGGATTCCTTTGGCTCCTGATGGTTTATGGGAAGACTGAATCCATGTCCAGCATTTCCAGAGGAGACCTTGGAGACAGGGAGGAGGAGGAGGAGGAGGAGGAGGAAGAGGAGGAGGAG
>WEIV01015433.1:48517-60043 GCA_013390005.1 Calyptomena viridis
GTGTGGGGAAGGGAGAAGGAGGGGGAAGGACGGGAAAGGAGGAAGGGGAGACGGTTTGGAGGGCGGGATGGAGAGGAGGGGGTTTGGGAAGCGGGAGGGGGGTCGGCGTGGGAAAGGGGGAGGAGAAGCGTTTTGGGGAGGTGGTTTTGGGAAGGGGGGTCGGGCAGGAGAGGGTTTGAGGGGTGAGGTGGGAAAAGAGTCGGGAAGGGATTGGGAGGGGGCTGTGGGGGGCAAGAGAACGGTTGGGGGGCTTGGGAAATTGGATGAGGCGAGGAGGGTTTTGGGAGGGGGGTTGGAGAGTGGGCTCTGAAAGGAGCAGGTTGGAGGGGGTTGGGGGATTTGGGGGAGCAGGACTTTTGCCAGTGGCTTTGGCAAATGGATTTCGGGGATGGACTTTTCCTAAGGGACGGAGCTTTAGGAGGTGGCTCTGAGGGAGTGGGATTTGGGAGTGTTTGGGGGGGAACAGACTTGCAGAGATCAGATTTTAGGGAAGCAGGAGTCCCCAGGCGGGTTTCTAAGGGAGCAGTTTCTTGGCCGTGCGTTTCCAGGGAGTGGATTTGCGGAGTGTTTTTGGGAAAGCTGTTTTGGAGGGAATTTCTGCAGCGAGGGGGGACAGTGCCAGTCCCGGGGGCTGCAGGAAGAGCCAGACCAGCCCTTTGGGGGGCTCAGTCTGTTGAGCCTCCCCCTCCCCAAAGATCCCCCCTGGTCTGTTTTCACTGAAGGTCCAACCCCGGTGAGTTTTTTGGAGCCTGTGCCCAGGTGAGGTGACACCAGGAGTGGGGACAGCCCTGTGAGACACTTGGCCACGGGGGCACCGGGACTGCGCCCCCCTCTGAACCCACTGCCCAGCCCTGGGGAGGCACCTGGGCATCCCAGGGACCAAAACAGCTTCCCAAGAGCCTGGGAGTGGCTGGGAATTCGTGCTCAGGGCAGTGCCCAGCCCTGGGGCTGCTCCTGGGACCAGTTTCTCCTCGGGGGATCGGTGATTTTGGGGATGACCAGGGCGGTGGTTTGGGTGTGCCCTGCCATTCCAGCTCCCTGCCCGGGGATGGGCAGGACAAGGACTCCCGCGCTCCGGCTGAGCGATGACTTGGGATATTTCCTGGAGGAGGGTGTGGAGGCAGGCAGAGCTCGGAGCTGCCGGCGCAGCCAGGGTTAACCCTGCCCTCCCTCTGCCTGAGTGCGGTCACTCATCCCGAACAGCCCGAGGAACCCGGGAAAACCCTGCCCCTGGCACAGGGGGGCGATGGCGGGGGGCACCTCGGGCTGTCCAGGGATGCTCCTCATGGGAATAAACCAGCGGGGAGGCCGAGCCAGGCACGGAGAAACCGTGGGGTTTGAATTGGGCTGTGGTGGCTTTGTGACACTTGGGGACAGGGGGTTGTGCTGGGGGATGGTTGGACTCCGTGGGCTCAGAGGGCTTTTCCAGCCTAAACCGTTCCACGATTCTCTGATTCCATGAACAACAACCATCCAGAGCCTGGATGTAACCCATTCCCAAGTCCTGGGATGCAGCCCATCCCTTTGGCCCCTTTGGGGGTGACACTCCCCTGGTGGGGCCCCCTCCCTGTGGATCCCAGTGGGGCTGGATGTGCTGGATGTGCCTCTCTGCCTCATCCGAAGGGACACACTGGGAACATTTTGTTTTTCCTGCTGGAGGAAGGAGATAGTATTAATTCTAATTAGCAACGGGAGAGCTGGCAGTGACTTCAGCTAGAGGAAAATGTGGACTGAGACGTTAAAGCTCTGCATGATTCCCATTTGCAGCATGTGATCCCTCTGCTTTCCTGGCAGGAATGTGAGTCAAGGTCTGCCCTTGTGCCTCTCTCCATCTCCCAGCTCTTGGCACCTCAGCAGGAGCTGGGAAAATGATTCCCATCCCTGAATTATGACAGGAAAAATCCTGTCCCCAGGTTATGTCTGGGAAATCCTGTGTGTGTTTTCAGCTCTGGGAAGCGAGTGGATCTCAGGGATCTGCATCCACGTGCCCACTCCTGCTCCGTGGATCCCTAGCAAGTTTTCCATGGATTAATCATTTGCAAATCCTAAACTTCAAGTGCTTTGGGAATGTTTTCTAACAGGTGAGTCTCGTGGTGCCCTGAGGCAGCAGCAGAGTTAGACCTGACTTTGAAGGTGTGTTGCAGCCTCATGGTGGTGGTTGTGTCAAAAAAGTACCAAAAATGAGTCAAAAATATACCAAAAAAGAGAAATTCTTTATTGGAACAGTATCAGGAGTAGCCTTGGTCTGAGCAGCCAAACCTGGGTGGTTTTCCCACCTCTCCACTGTCATTTCATGGCAGGATAAAGGCAGGATTTGTGATTTAACTTCTTGTAATCCCTGTCTTTGCTTTTGGTGGTTTTATCCTTATGGTTTGCCAGCTGGAATTGGGTTAGGATTGAAGACTAAAGTGTGTTTCATCTTTCCAATGAAAAAAAGTTGCTGCAAGCTTTGGAAACAGGGATTTTGGGCAGTGCTGTGTCAGTGGATACAGAGCCTGTCAAGGCTCAGGGAAGGGGTGGCTCCTCTTCCCTCTGGATTTGTGGACCTGTGGAGGCAGGAAGGCACCAAGAAATTGTAGGTGATTTAAAGAGTATTTTGTGGAGTTGTGGGATGGAAAAGGGTGTTCTCATGTGCAGCATTTTGATGTGGAAAATGCTTCTAGGAAAAGAAGGGGGAAAGCCTGGCAGCACTCTGGACAAAGGGACAGATTTGGGGAAAATTCCCCAGGAAGGAGCAACACAGCTCAGACCTGGGGTGTGTGGGACTGGGGGAGGTGGTGGAACCCAGTGCTCCAGGTGGGATTGGTGTGGAATTGCCCAGGAATGGCAACACAACCCCATGTCCCTCATGCCAGGAGAGGGGGAGACTCGTTGGGATCAGGTTTGGAGGGACCAGAGGTGGGGGGGGGCTGTGGGACCCCAAACTCATCTGTGGGGAACCCCTGGGATTGGGGATGACTTGGGCTGGGGACAGGATGGAGATAGGGATGGAATGGGGTTGGGGATGGGGATAGGGATGAGGATGGGATAGGGATGGGAATGGGATAGGGACAGGGATCTGTGTTTCAGATCCATTGGTTAGGCAGCATATGGCTTCCAGAACAGATGTTAAAGCCAATTTCAGGAGCAAGGGATGGTCCAGCCAAGCTCTGCCTGTGTCCCGTGGGGATCCAGCTGGATCCAACTCCAGGGCCAGCACTGGCCCTGCCCACCCCCGCTGTGCCCCGGGGACAGCAATGCCCGGGCAGGGGACACCCCCGGGACCCCCTGTCCGGCTGTGGCCTCCTGTCCCTCCCTGTCCCATTCATCCCGGTCCTGGATCTGGTTCCTATTCCTCCCCCTTGTCCCATATATCCCTGTGCTATCTGTCATTCCTGTCCCACACATCCCTGTCCCGGCTGTGGGATCCTGTCATTCTCTGTCCCGGCTGTGGGATCCTGTCATTCCCTGTCCCACATATCCCTGTCCCGGCTGTGGGATCCCGTCATTCCCTGTCCCGGCGGTGGGATCCTGTCATTCCCTGTCCCACACATCCCTGTCCCGGCTATGGGATCCCGTCATTCCCTGTCCCGACTGTGGGATCGTGTCATTCCCTGTCCCACACATCCCTGTCCCGGCTGTGGGATCCCGTCATTCCCTGTCCCACACATCCCTGTCCCCGCTGTGGGATCCCGTCATTCCCTGTCCCACACATCCCTGTCCCCGCTGTGGGATCCCGTCATTCCCTGTCCCACACATCCCTGTCCCCGCTGTGGGATCCCGTCATTCCCTGTCCCACACATCCCTGTCCCCGCTGTGGGATCCCGTCATTCCCTGTCCCACACATCCCTGTCCCCGCTGTGGGATCCCGTCATTCCCTGTCCCACACATCCCTGTCCCCGCTGTGGGATCCCGTCATTCCCTGTCCCACACATCCCTGTCCCCGCTGTGGGATCCCGTCATTCCCTGTCCCACACATCCCTGTCCCCGCTGTGGGATCCCGTCATTCCCTGTCCCACACATCCCTGTCCCCGCTGTGGGATCCCGTCATTCCCTGTCCCACACATCCCTGTCCCCGCTGTGGGATCCCGTCATTCCCTGTCCCACACATCCCTGTCCCCGCTGTGGGATCCCGTCATTCCCTGTCCCACACATCCCTGTCCCCGCTGTGGGATCCCGTCATTCCCTGTCCCACACATCCCTGTCCCCGCTGTGGGATCCCGTCATTCCCTATCCCACACATCCCTGTCCCGGCTGTGGGATCCTGCCATTCCCTGTCCCACACATCCCTGTCCCACACATCCCGTTCCTCCGTGCCCGCCCCAGGCGCGTACCAAGGGATTGCCGGGACAGCAGTGACACCTAGTGACACCGAGGGACACCGGGACACGGGGACGGCACAGGACAGCCAAGGACACGGGTATGGACACGGGCAGGACGCTCCGTGCAGCCCCTTCTCCCACTGCTCCTCTTTTCCAAGGGTAGAAATCCCATTTCTGAACTCCCAGGAGCACTTGCCAAGAATTGTTTTGCTGCTGCAAAGCTCCGCTCCCTTCCTTCACCTTCAGCTTCCTGGCACCGGTGGAAGAGGCTGGAATGACACAGTCATGGAATTCCAGACTGGTTTGGGTTTTTAAAGGATCACCCAGTGCCACCCCTGCCATGGGCAGGGACACCTCCCACTATCCCAGGGATCGCAACCTGCCCTTGGACACTTCCAGGGATCCAGGGGCAGCCACAGCTTCTCTGCCCAACCTGGGCCAGGGCCTCCCCACCCTCCCAGCCAGCAATTCCTGCCCAACATCCCATCTCTCCCTGCCCTCTGGCACTGGGAAGCCGTTCCATCCCCAGCCTGGGGGGCACTGAAGTCTCCAAGGAGCCCAGCCCAGCTCTCCAGGCTTGGGATGCACTGGATGGATGCTGGAGCTTCCTCATAAACCTTTAGGAGAGGGGGAAAGAGGAAACTTATCCTTTCTAATGGGATTTCTGGGAAGACCTGCAGTGCTGGAAGGTGAGGGAGAGCTGTCCTGTCCACCCCAGCACTGAGCCTTCCTCCCTCCCCTCCTGCCCCTCCTCTGCCTCCCATATCTTCAATTATCAGCATTTGGAAAAATCTGTGTTCAAAATAGGCCAAATTACAGCGGAATGTTTTTATGGTTGGGATAAAACAAGGTGGCATTTGATATTTAAGAGCACCCTGTGTTTGCTCTTGCTGAGAGCAGCAGCACTGGGGAGGGGAGGAGATGCACCTTCCTGCACCTGGGAATTATCCCAGGAATCACAGTGACTGATAAAAGCCTGGGAGTCTCCCCAGGGGAATTTTAGAAACCTTACAGCTTTGAGTTTTTAATATTTTTTTCCCCTACCTTTTCACTTTGCTCATTATCTGAATTTATTCTATTTTGATCAGACCAGTGAAAACAAGACTCGGGCTTTTCAACTTTATGTGAGGAAGTGAGAAATTGTGTATTTATCAAACATGTCAGTCAAGGGATGGAGGAAACACACTCAGGGCCATTCCAGGAGTATCCCACTGGTAATTAGCTATAAATACCCTCTCATTTGGTGACTGATTTGAACCGTATTTATTTATTCTGCTGAGATGTGGAGGAATATCTGTGTTGATGAGCTCCCCCGAGTCCCTCATCAGAAGAGCTTAATGAAGAGAACAGGCAGGTGTTTTTAGGAGCTTTTCCTTTTAATTTTGAGATGGGATTGTGCCAGGATCCCTTTCATCCCGGGCTCCAGCTGGGAAACCCTGCTGGCAGCAGCATTAATATCCCACAACAGGATCCTCTGGTGCTGAGGTGTAAATGTTGACAACTATAGAATGGAAGTGTGGAAAACATTCCCGTGGATTGGTGGGGTTTGAGTCAGTTTTCAGGGAGAAGGACCTGGCGATGCTCCAAGGGCTGGACCCCCTTTCTGGGAGAGCTGGGAATGTTCCCCTGGAGAAGAGAAGGATCCAGGGAGAGCTGAGAGCCCCTTGCAGAGCCTCAAGGGGCTCCAGGAGAGCTGGAGAGGGACTTGGGCCAAGGGCTGGAGGGACAGGACACAGGGAATGGCTTCCCAGTGCCAGAGGGCAGGGAGAGATGGGATGTTGGGCAGGAATTGCTGGCTGGGAGGGTGGGGAGGCCCTGGCCCAGGTTGGGCAGAGAAGCTGTGGCTGCCCCTGGATCCCTGGGAGTGTCCAAGGGCAGGTTGGGATCCCTGGGATAGTGGGAGGTGTCCCTGCCCATGGAATGGGATGAACTTTAAGGTCCCTTCCAGCCCAGAGCTGCCCTGACTCCAGTCACACCCCAAAGTCCTCTGGGAAGAGCTGGGAAGGAGCTTTTCCCAAAACCACACAGGAGACATTCCAGGGGTGTTACCTCGGGATAAATCCCGAGGCTGCCAGAGACATTCCAGCTGCTGCAGCTGTGCTGGTGTGTGTAGGATTGATGTGACACAGAGGTTTCTTCGTTTCCAAACTCAGGTGGGTTTTTTTAAGGCCTAAACCTGGAATTCGTTAAATTTTAATTCAGATCAATACGTAGAAGGGTTTGGGTCGGAAGGGACCTTAAATCTCCCCCTGTCCCACCCCTGCCATGGGCAGGGACACCTCCACTATCCCATGAGGATGATGAAGCTCCCAAGTGCCACGAATTTCCCAAATTTTTAGGGCCAGCCGCTTCCAGGGGTTTAAATCCCGCGTTCCCTCCGGAGGTGCCTCCAGAGCTGTTGCCAAGGAAACACCTGCAATCAAGGGCAGTCACCAATTAAGGGTGTTAATTATCCTGGGAGGTGCCACGAGACCCGGACACACCTCGCTGAGCTCTGGGACTTGCTGTGGGAGGGAGGTGGACGAATAAATTGTGTAACCTGTAAACAGGGAGGAAAACAATGACTTAAATCCCTTGTGCTTTGTGAAATTTTGCTCCGGGGCAACCGACACTCGACAAGGAAATATGTGGGAAATCACATTTTGTTGGCTCAGTAATGCTCAAAAAATAGGGAAGGAGACAAGGAGGTGTTAAAATAAGCCCGGCTTTGTTAAGAGGAGGGTTGTGACCCCCTGGGAGGAGGAGGAAGGTCCACACCAGCTCCTCCCTTAATTCCTGCAGGGCTGCCCTTGTGTCGGTGATGGGAGCAGGGATTTTCCACGCGGTGTCCAAGGGAAAAAAGTCGGTGACTCCGGTGTTTGAACTCCATCTTTTGAAGGACCAGAACTGTTTTTCTGTGTAGGAGAAAGCCGTTTTCTCGCGGTGCTCGGGGGGCTGTGGTGGCTCCATGGATCGGTGGGAATCCCTTGGATCCAGGCACACATTAAAGCATCCCCAGGAAAAGCGGCACGAGGGACAAACGGGACAATTTTCGCAGCTTCCCGGAGCTTTGACACAACTTAACGACTTGTTCTGAAGCCTTGGTTGCAAAGCAGGATTTTTAAGCAGGTTGGGGATCACTTTAAACCCTCCCTCAGAGTCAGAGGGCAATAAAACCACTGCTTTGTGTGTCCGAATTCCAAAAGGAAAAGGGAATCAATGTTTCTGGAGCCGGTTGTCGTTTGTTGTTCCTGCCCCGGGAACACAAAATAATACAAAGTGTTTTGTGGTGTTTGATCCAGGGGTTAAAATGCATTTTTGTCCTGCTTGGACTCTCCTGCAGCTGCCACTGGGAGCCAGGGATGGAGCAGGGGACACTGGGGTGGCAGTTCCCAGAAAACCAGCTCCCAGCGGGATTCCCTGGAAACTGCCCTGGGGCTGGGATGTGTCCCAAAGCCACGTTTAGCCACAGGGAATGAGAGAAACGTAGGGAATGAGAGCTTTACATGGAGATGTGTGACTGGGATGTGGTTGGAAAGCGTGGCTGATCCCTTCATTTTCCCCTCTGGAAGGTGGTTTTCCCATGGAGATGTTGGTGGGAGCCAGCACTGGGATGGATGGATTTCAGGGATCTCCTTCTCTTTGTAAGGTTTGAAATCGATTTTAATTTTCCATAAGATTCCTCTCTCTCTGCCATCTGAATTTAATTTTTCTTTTCCAGGGGATTCCCACATTCAAATGGCAGAGGGAGGGGACTGTGGGAATCTCGTGGAAAAGGAAAATTAAATTCAGATGGCAGAGGGGACTTTGAGAGTCTTGTGGAAAAGGAAAATGGAATTAAAATGGGTTAGGGAAGTGACTGTGGGAATCTTGGGATGAGCAGAGCTCATGGGAGACTGGGAGCTCCAAGTGCAGGGAAGGATTTTCCCTCACATAAGGATATTAATCCCTGTCCCTGGCAATCAGCTGTGCCAGGGCAGGGCAGTGCCCTGCCAATTAATGCCAGATTAATCCTCAGCATTTCATTCAGTCGGGCTAATTACTGCAGATCCCAATTACTGCAGATCCTAATTATTGTAAGTCTTAACTGCTGCAGATCCCAATTACTGCAGATCCCAATTACTGCAGCTCCTAATTACTGCAGAGCCTAATTATTGTAGATCCTAATTATTGTAGATCTTAACTGCTGCAGTTCCCAGTTACTGCAGATCCCAATTACTGCAGATCCCAATTACTGCAGATCCCAATTACTGCAGATCCTAATTATTGTAGATCTTAACTGCTGCAGATCCCACTTATTGCAGATCCCATTATGTCACTGCTCCCAGTCTCTGACCCATCCCTGCAGCTCCAGCAGGGATATTTCGGGAACGTTCACCCCTCCAAGTTGTATTTAAAGGCTCAGAGCTGCACCAGCTCTGATGGGAATTTCTGTTGGGAGAGGTGAGGGAAGAATCAAAGGCAAGAGAAGGAAAAGGGGACAAACCTTCCCCAGGGGCTGGACTTTTCCTTCCCCTTCCAAATTTCCTTCTGGGTGGACAAATTGCAGGGGGGGGGTGGTTTCCTCCAGAAGGTGTGAGTTGAAAAATAAAGGCTTTTTTTATTCTGGAGGGGGATTATTTTGGAGACACGTGGGAATGTGGAGTCAGAGGAGCAGCTCTGGGGGTGACAGCCTTCAAAATAACCCCCACAATCCCAATATTTGTGGGTTTTCCACATTTATTCTGGACAGAAACGGGGATTGTGAATATGCAGGAGCTGATGTTGTGGAGATTGGGCAAAATTAAGTTGTATTTTTAGGATCCCCAGGGTGGAATTCCTGGGAAATTAGGGAAAATTAGCCTTTGGAGGAGGATGTGAGATGCTGCAGGACTCTTCCAACACGATGGGATTTTGGGGGCGTGAGGGGGTGACAGGAGCATCCCCTGGGAACAGCAGCTTTAATCCAGGGTGGGAACACCTTGGAGATCCCACAGCATGCATGGAAAAAGCTTTTCCATCAGGGATGGGAATGTTTCTCCTGCTGGAACACTGGGATCTCTCCTATTCCCTGCTCAGCTGAGCAGCACATAGGAAAAATAAATAATAAATAATACAGCATCTTTCCAAGAAATAATCCCTAAAGGAAATGTTTTCCACACCGTTGATTTTTCTGCCTTGTCTTTGTAAAATCAGAATTTATGTGGGAATGTTTTAAACTCAAAGGTAAGCAGCTCCCACGGACAAATAAACTCATTGTGCAGAAAGAGGTACAAAAACCAGGAAAATTCTCAGCTGAGCAAAACATCAGGCACAGGGAAATAAATATTAAATATGGACACAAATAAAAAAAAATCTGGGAGCTCACACAGGGTTTGCAAACACTGGCAGAATTTAAAATTTAAATTTAAATTGATGTTTAAATAGTGTGTTTAAGGGGTAACCTGGGCATTTCTCTCAGTAGTTTGGGGTTGTTTAATGTGTCTCTGGGTGCAAGGAGGGGCTCAAACCAGTTTAACCAGTGCTGGGCTGCACTGGGGGGCTCTGGGATAAGTCGGGATGCACAGCCTGGATGCACAGGGATGTGGTGGGTGCTGAAAAGCAGGAAGAGATGTGGAGGTTTATCCCTTAAAAGGGGTCACGGGAGGCTTTGGGGTTAAGCCAGGAGAGCTTATCCTTGGCTGGGATCAGCTGGGAACCTCCCCCTGGAAAAGCTGCTCCTGCTCAGCCTGGGAAAGGAGCCCCCGATGGCTTTGGGGAGGATTTCAGGGAGGAAATGTGCCCTGGAATTTGGGGGGGTGTCCCGGAAAGCACAGGGGAGAAAATCCACTTGGCTCAGAGTTTTAATGCACAGCTCTAAGGGGGACCCCAAAATTCTGGGCGAGACCTTCCCCCAATTCCCCATCTGATTTTTCAGCCTTTCTGTAAAAATACAGGAAAAGGAAGATATTTCCCACCTGCTTAACAACTTCCCAAAGAAACATTTCCCCTAACTGGGAAAAACGCTTGAGTCGTGGAATCCCAGACTGGTTTGGGTGGGAAGGGACCTTGATCTCATCCCATTCCATCCCCTGCCACCATCCCGGGTTGTTCCCAGTCCCATCCAACCTGACCCGGGGCCACTTCCGTGCTTGGCAACAGTAATTACAACTTGGTCGTGGCTCAGAGAACGAGTTCATTGTGAAATAACAGTGAATTTTTAATAGCGATAGTTAATTTTAAGCAAAACGAGAAGGAAAAAGTGGCCTCGCAGGTCTTTGCCCCCTGTTCTGCCTCAGCAATTAAGGAAAAGCAGCACCATGCCCAAAATTCCAGGCTTTTTTTCTTCGTTGTTGCTTTTTAAGGCCCCGGGAGAACAATGCCATTAAAGGAGGGCTCATAAATAATTCACCAGCACTGACTTAATGCCTTTTTTGTGCAGGGGCCAATTATCCAAACAAACGCTTGGCTTTATGGAGATCGGGAAATGGGAAAAGTCATTCCTGTGACATGTTGGATGTGCTTTCCTTTGGTTGTGCTACCACATCCAACTTCAGTGCCTCTCTCTGAACCATGTCTTGAATGTTCCATTAAATAAAAATTAAATATAACCTGCCGAGATAAAGAAGTTTAGACACTGTGAGAGCTGCTTTTGTTTCTGGATTAATGGAAGTTAATACTAATGCAGCAGCTCCTGGCTCACATAAATCCAACTCTGCTCTTGATAACAAAGAGCCAAAATTAGTTATTACAGGGCACAGAATCATTAAGGTTGGAAAAAACACCCATATAGTTCTGAAATTCAATCTTGACCAGGTTTGCTCAGTGAAAAAAAAACCTACTTAATCCATATCCTTTCAGTTAATTCCTGCCAGAATTTGCAGTTCTCCTGAAAATATTTTGTTTTATAGTAATGCTTTGAATAAACAAGTCAAAGTTAACGGTTCCAACCCTGCTTGGTGCTTAGTCATAAACCCAAAGTACTTCAAGTGCATTTGGAATACAAGTTTTTAAAAGCTCTCCTTGCTGGGTGGGTCAGAACGTGCCAAACCTCCCCCCAGGAGCTGAGGGAAATCATTAGCTAATGGATTTCTCTAAGCCTGCAAGGGATTTATTTGGGTTGTAACTTCTCCCGACTGCCTGGTTTTATAGCTGGGCCCATTTCCCAAGGAAGCAACTGGGAATTTCATCAGCTCCATCTGCCAGAGCTTGGGAAGGGAAGGGAAAAAGGGAAGGGAAGGGAATGGCAAGGGAAGGGAAGGGAAAGGGAAGGGAAAGGGAGGGGAAG
>WEIV01015434.1:2555-26625 GCA_013390005.1 Calyptomena viridis
TGGGGGAAGGTGAAGGATCTTAAAAGGGAGGGGTGGGGGGAGAAAGGTGTCTGTAACAACTATCAAACTGCTCACCCTTAAACTCTTAAGCTCTGATTTTAGTAGTAGTTGTAGTTGTAGTTGTAGTAGTAGTAAATTCTTAGCATTCTAAGTTAGAGCCTGTTTTGCTTGTGTGAAGTAGTTAATAAACAGTTGCTTGTAATCCTTATCACAAAAGTCGAGGGTTTTTTTTCCCTTCTCTGAGAAATTTTAGATCTATGTGTGGGCTCTCGGCTTTTAGCCAGAGTCAAACCATGACAATTGCATTAAAATACACTTAAAAAAATAGCAAAACTTGAACCAATAACATCATTTGGACCAGTTGTGTCACGGTGTTATATCCAAAGGAATCAAGCACTCATTACTTTTAAACAAGTTCTTGAAGCTCAGTTCATGCAGAAGTTATAAAAGAAATAATGGTATTAGAGTACTTGCTGTATATATGGACTATTGTAACCTTTATTTGACTGCAGAATTCTATGTTGTGTGGTTTTTGATTGTTTCTGAGTTTAGACAGAAACAATGAGAAAGAGCTGCTGACCTGATATCTGTAATGCTCTGAAGTATTCTTCTGAGTGGCAAAGAAATAACAAATAATGAAGAACTTGGCGATTTCAATAGCCGCAAGCAAAAGTACATATCAGGGTGTAATTTTGCCGAAAAAAGAATCTCCCTGGAGTCGCTGCCAGTATAACAGCTCCACGTCTGAGGCTGTGCGTGAGCATCTCTGTGTATCATTAGTGCTGTATGCAAGGCATTGCATTCGGCACCTGGATGCCCACACAGCCACCCTGCCTCTGCAGCACAGATAGCAAAGCCCATTGCCCAGCAAAGCCACACCCCAGGGGCATGCACTGGAGCAAGCTTACTGTCTTCTAGTAAAAGCAAGGAGCAATTATGGTGAAACCCCTTGCAAAGTCAGTAAAGAAGACACACTGCTTCAGGAAGAGAGTAGCAATCAAATTGCTACAGCAGAGACAGTTTCGTCCCCTACTCATCATGAGCGACAACTTCCTTCCCTTCTTTCCTCGCTTGGTTTTCTTTAATCTCTCTGTTGTCTCAGATGAGACAGATTATTGCACTGCCCAGTGAAGGCTCAAAAGTTTAACAGGAGCCATTACCTAGGAGTTGTTGTCTTCTTCACATAGGACTACAACACAGGGCTGTGTTCAGGAAAAGTTCTGAAAAATTAAAATCCAATTACTTTCTCAGTATCTGCAGGCTTCTCTGTTCTAGAGCTCCAGCTTACGATGCAGCAACAGAAGTAAATAATAGGGATAATTCATCGTTATAACCAAAGAGCACTTACTGAGCTGAGACAAGATATTTGAAGCATCTTTCTGAACCACACAGGAGAGGACTGATCCTGCTTCATTATCAAACTGCCATTATGGATTGCAGCTCCATGAAGAGTACAAAGCAAGTTGACTTCAAAAAATCCTGATGACTGAAACTCCTTCAACTCTGTTACTGTCTTGCTCAATATTTTGCTTTAATAAAAAATGTTGAACTTTACATATGCCGCCATAGAAGTCATCTCATATACTGAATGCAAGTCAGACTGGTTGACATGGTCATACTTTTAAAGACCATGTCAGAATGTGTGCGTCTTGGAGAAATAAAAACCAAGCTACATATCTCTGGAAACTTTCCATACCTTAGCAAAATCTGGTACAACATCTCTACAGTTTGACCAGAAATTATTAGAATCCAAAATCAGTTTGGATTATGTCATACATAAGTATGACAATACTCTTCCCAATTCATTTTTTTCTGGATCAAAATATGAAAATAATTTTAAAGTCTGAAGTCAAAAGTGTTAATTTTGATTAAAGGATTTTGCGTTGGTATCCAAAACTATTACAGATAAGTTACCTTTTTCCCAGTAGATAATTTATTTTATAAGTAGATCTTGTAGAAAACAAGTAACATCATTATGATGCTGTTAATCTTGCAGACTGACAGCTATAATGGCCTCAGCCACAGCATTAGAAGGAAAACACTTGTGAACTCCCAGCTATAAGCCATTTCTCTGTATTTGCAAATTCTATTAGAACTATGGAAAGGTTACTTTGTTTAGTCTGCAAATATTACACCCAAAGGAGAAGTTTAAGCAGCAAGAACAAAACCACCAGGGTGCAACCTTAACAAAGTTATTCTTAAAAACAGGTGATATATTATTTTACTGTGAGCAAAATGGTACGCAATAGTAATCTGTCTTTATGGGTTAGTTCATAGGGCAAAAATATCAATCAAACTGTGAGCCACAAAGTAAACACTGAGCAAAAGGACTACAGGGAATTCTGAATTAACTTGGATAAAGCAGGAAACTTCTGTTAAGTTGCTTTCAAAAAGCAAGAACAGGAAAAGTGATATTAAGTAACTGTTTTCTGCTGTTAATCCTGGATCATGTGCAGAGGGCCAAAGCAAATACAATAATCAATAATATGCGTTGGCAGAGCCTGTTTGACTCCACAGCCTGCAGTGCAGCTGCCCCCACAGCCAAACACATTCCTCTCTTGTCAAGTAGCATAAGACAAGGGTGGGTCAAGCTGGAGAGATGTTTGCTAGCACAGACACAGTGACATGTAAAGCAATATCAGGAGGTATCTAAAGAAACTTCAGAGGAAATAGAAAAAAAAATTGTTCTTGCTTCTATGAGAAGAACTTCCCCTGCACAGATCAACTGCAAAGAACTGGTTGGCAGGCAGTGAACAGGTCACCATGTCTGCTTCTCTCCAGGCCATGGGCAGAGATCAGACATTCCCACCATAGCCCAAAAACCATAGTTCCAGATACCACCCTAAGGGACCAAATTAAAGAGCTGTTTTATTCCCTGGACTCTCAGTGGCATAGTTAAACAAGAGATTTTCTTGATAAATCAAGGTTCCTCGCATTCAGTCATTGAGATGACATTGTGATGGCCTAGACTCTGCTGAAAGAGGCCACTGAACTATTATAACATTTTGCTACCTGTATATTCCTACGTCCAATATTATTTTGAGGTAAACACCTCTCACTTTCAATTACTTAGGTAGATTTAATTACTGATTTGAATATACTGAATACGCTTCTATGTTTTTATATAGCTAATCATTAATAAGCAAGTGCTTATTCATGTGAAGACTTTCAATGAAATTGATCAGAATTAATTTTTAGAACGGGGTGATTAAACTGAACTAAATCCTTTTGGGAGACTGTTCTTTTAATGTGAAATAAAGTAAACTGAATTAATTTGTCTTTTGCATTGGAAACAGAACACAGTAAATTCATTTCTGTATGACACATATACATAGTGCAGCTGAACTGATCCACTATAAATTCTTGCTGTTACTTAATAAAGGAAAATTTTCCAAATTTGCCCAAGTGCTAGGCCCAAAGAACTTACTCTCTGTGTCATCAACCACCAAAAAACTGTGTAGTACTGAACAATCAACACACAGACAGTTTGCTAATATATCACTTTTTCTTTTAAGGAAGGCGTTTAAAAGTGTATATTCTAAAATATACTAAATGCTAAAAAGGATAAAGTTTTCTTTTCACTCACTGATTTGTCTAAAACATATGAGAAGGGTCACACTGGGCAGAAAAATTATTGTATCTTGCAGGATTGTGCCATAGAAGGCATTTAAAAGTGTATATTCTATCTCTCCTTAAATATACAGCCTTTATTCTGACCAATTACCCACCTAAAATTTATGGGAAGGTTTATTAGAGACTGTAATTTACATCTTTTCAGGATATCACAGGAGTGCTGTCTTGTGATTAGGCTAAGTTTCAATTGTGAGCATTGCCCCCTGTTTTCTTGGTTGTGGTGATAAAGGCAGGTGCTGACTGTCATATTCAGAATCCTTACTCCTTTGGTCAGCAAAGTAACTAATTTCTGCCATAGTGGCTCAGGTGCTTGGAGCCTTTGATATTGTGTGCAACTTGAACCCTTCAGAAACCGCCTTTCTCTAACAACTGTAGCTGTAGAGGCTTAGATTTGCAGTGACTGTGCAAGTCAGCAAATACTGGCTGCACAGAGCTATTCTGTAAGATAACTTAAAATTTAAGCCTTACTTATTTTGATAAGCACTAGCCATTAATTCCATTTAATCTAATTACTTAGATTACTGAAATCTAAAACCATGGCTATGTATATGTCAGCCATTGTGGCTGTTTTCTTGCCTAATTATAGAGATAAACCCTATCATATCTCAAACAGAACTTAGAAATTGTGAGCAAAGATTAATATTTTAAAAACTGAAACTTTGTATCCAAGTGTCCATTTTGATAATCTGGGCCAAACTGTTTATGGTAAATACAAATAATTACGTTGGCGCTTCCCCTTTTCTTACTAATTTAACATAGATCCTTGTAAGAAGATAAGCTATCACCCCTTGAATGTCAGAAATAAATGCAGCACATAGTCAAATGGCATACTGTTTCTCTTCATCAATACCCTGACTCACTTGCATCCATGTTCAAAACAAATAAAACTGCAGTTTGTATACTAAATTTTGTATCCAGTGGGGCTATGCTTGCAGGACAGCCACTTGACCTTTTCATTGTGAATGTCAGAGCAAACCATATCTCTCAAAGATAAAAACATCTAGGAGCTCTACTAAACTGCTGGACATTCATGGTAGTCCACATAAACCTGACTGTTTCTGCCTTAGTGACTGATATAAAATACCAAGACAGAAACAAACTGTTATGCATATTAGAAGGCTTTTATGAGTGTATGGGACCTCAACTAATTTTTATTTATTATTTTTTTAGTATTTAGAATATAGGGTTAATTACAGTGAAGACGATGCCTGAAGGCAGGAACATCCAGAGCTGCGCTCTGCCTAGATGCAATAGTGAATATATCTATGGGGCACAGTTTAACAAGTTCTTCATATCAGCAAATTCCTCTGAAGCTTCAGCTGCCAGATCCCAGCTTGTGATTCCCTTCAGAACTAACTGTGCATGGCACTGTGCTCACTGTGGGGAGTGGGCTATCAGTGTTCGCTTTGGGTTTTTATTTGGAAGCTGCTCTAAGCTCCCAGTACAGCACAGCTAATGGGTTTTAGGGTAGTATTTAATTGATTTGATGCATCAGATAATATGTTTCCTCTTGAATGCTCAGATGCAATTTACTTCATTTGTCCTCAGTTTTCCAGAGCAGGAGAAAATGTATGGAGCAGGCTGTAAAGTCCCAACAGCAAATGAACTGTGGATGAGTTTGCACATCTTGTGGCCCTTCTTGAAATTTTCACAGTTCTTGGGAAAGTCAGAAATTATCAGCAAGTTCTTTGTTCAAATCAGAGCTAGACTTTCTGGGTTTTTTTTTGGCAGTGCCTAGCATTGTGCAGCCAGGGATAGCTGTCAGATTGGAGGCAATGCAGAACAATTATTACTGGTGCTCCCAGACTAATTCTATATTTCAACTCATGGATCGCTCTAAATTGCCATCTGACCTGTGTAATGTCCCATGGCACCTGGCAGAAGCCAGGAAGGGTCACTGACAAGCCTGACTTTCAACTCTCTCCTCTACTCCACTAATGCAGCTTAGACCTAGTTTCAGTCCACATCACTGCAGTTGAAATAAAAATTACCCTCTTTTTCTTCTTTATTTTCCTCTTGGGAAAAAGCCCTTGTGTCATGTTGTGGGTTTTTTTTTGATGGGATGGATCAAACTTTTATGACCACCTACTTGAATTTATTTCACTTGTGAAAGCATGCAAGAACATGTATATTCATGTTTAAAATCTTCCATTTCCTTATATCTTTTTCCCCTTTTCAGGTGATGGATTACAATTAGATACCTACAAAGACCCTCTATAGTTAGGAGAACAAAACCTCCTTTTAGAAATAGGAAGCCATGAGCACAAGGTAGATGGGTATTTCATGATTTCAAGACATGTTTCAGCTAACGCACACCAATAGATCTTTCAGTCTCACAAAATGAGGGCATGGACAGGGTCAGAAAAAGAAAATGGTCTACAATATCCCTTGCTGATTGTTATTTTATTTATGCCTGGACAATTTCCAACACCAGGAGCATTAAGTTTGCAAAAGTCTGATGCAGGAACTAGGACAGCAGCCCAATACTTTAATATCTGGAGAAAATTAAAGATAGTTAACCCCATTTCTCTAAAGCAATTTCTCAAAATGGAGGTATATATAGCCACACTATGATTACGGCCTCTGCAGATTTTCTAAACAGGTTTTCAACCACCAGGCTGGTTTGAAAGGCTATTCTGTGTTTGATTTTGTCCTGTTGTTCTGGTTTTACTTATCTTGTACATCTAATGGTTTGTGTCTCCAGTTCTGAGTTGGCTGACCTTTCCTTGTGAGGAGGAAAATAGACTGAACTTCCCCAGAAGTGTCATCACAACAGGGAAATTCCAGATACAGCAACATGTGCGGTGCAGTAGGAGGATGGAGATTAACCCAACGCCTTTGTTGATTCCCAGTCACAAGCTGGACCTTCCAGGGCCTTATGCTCTCCTTCAGCTGACTCCCAGATGTTGAATGCCTGTCCAGTAAGATGTGGCCACAGCACCTGGCCTTAGGCATGATTCTCCCAAGACTGTGTTCTCTCTTTACTCCCTCTTAGGGAAATAGAGCTGCCTATCCCAGAGCTGGTTTTACCCTGCTGATCGGTTATGTACCCACCAATCCAGTTGGTTCCATCCTTGCTTAACAAAATTGCTGTCAGATTTGATGGAGAAGGGAAACCTGGATAGTCAGGCTGCAGAGCACCTAGAGCATCCAAACCTCCCATCTGGGACAGAGACAAAAAGCCTCTCCTCTTTTGCCTGAAGCGTTCATCAGCCTGGCTTTGTCCCCAGAGCTTTTATGGCCTTTGCCAACACAAACTCCTCATGGAAAAGAAGCAGAGAGAGATGTGTGGAGACAAAGTATTTTTAAATTATCCTGCAGTTTCAGGACTTGGACTAGCATTAGATAAAACACTGAACTAAATATTAACCTGAATATTAGTAATACTGTTTGTGTTTTCCTCAGAAAGCCTTTGTAGCAGTAGAGGTAGGTAAAGCTGGACTCAGGAGGCAACAGCTCACTCACAGTGACTGGCAGGTTTGGTTTTCATTCCAAGCTGCAAACAGAACGAAGTATCTTTATTGGTGGCCTTGTGGACCTTAGAAGAAAGCACAATGATAATCTCCCTCAGACACTAAAATATTCCTCGTCATTAAAATCATCTAAACTCAAAAATACATCAAACATTAATTTTATTTCTATTCTATTTATGTTGAGTTTTTTCAAAATCCCATTCAAATTGGCAGGATTATTCTTCGTATGTGATTTTAAGGCCAAGATCTTAAAAATCACTCCAAAATTGACAACCTCCTTCATGCTTAGATAACTCCTAATGTACTCAAGTAGTTACCCTCTTGCAACATTCTTTATGTGGTAAGTATTACTGTAATAAACTCACGTCAGTGTGGGATATACTCCAATGATCTCTAGGGACAGGAGGATTTAAGGCACTAGAAATGCCTACATCCCCATTTTTTCCTGTGCCATGGTATTCTGAATTTCCATTGGTCTTTGGTACTAAAGTACACATGTCTACATAGAGAAAAGCAGATGTAGGGTAAGCAAGGAGTGTAGTAGTCTGTATTTCTCCTTGTAGGTAAGGACAGTGCAGAAGTCCAGGATTTCACACGTGTATTGGCTAGCAGAAGACACTCATGTTTAATAACCAAAATATTAATGTTATGGTCCTCTCTGCTTTCATGTTTCTATTTTACCATCTCCTTATGTGTTTGCATCTGATAGTATCTTTGCATCTGCATCCTATTCCATCTGCTGTATAATAGACCACAATCTGCAAAGGAAAAGTTATGCAAGAGTTTCTGACATCCAGCAGGGGCAGCTAACATGCTCATCAGGGAAAATAAGGGTCTCTCAGTACTCATGAATGCTATGTTTTCATCCTTTATAAGTCACCCTACTAATTGCATTAGACTAAAAGTCTTCAAAGAGCTACAAAATACCGCCTTAAAACTGCGAAGTATTTTCTTTAAACACTACATTTGGCTGTCAAGAGGCTTTTTTTCTATCTTTTACTTTTAAAGTATTTTTTATTTCAAAAACAGAACAACAAAATAGCAGATGATGCTGCAGAAGAAGGATGCCATAATGGGGGCTGAAGAATCTATAGCTTTGAAGTTCAGTGCCTTTGAAGTAGTACTAAATAGCAGTAGTTCATGTCCGTATCTAAAAAATCATAGTTATTTAACTGTTTATGTGGAATTCTATTTTTGCCAGCAAAAGTAAGAATACAGGCAGCCAGGAAATATTCGTGCAAAATGTCTGCTGCTAAATACGCTTTGCTATTTTTTTGTCCCATCAAAATTCTCCTTAATTTCTCTGCTAAAATTTGAAATTACTCTACTATTGTTTCATGGCAGCTGCAATCTTTTCATGTGGCAATTTTATTTTCTTTTGACATCAAAAGAAGTACATAAATTTCTGGGGGTTTTTTTCCTGATTTATTCATCAATATTTTGAAGAGAATGTATTTTTTACAGCCAGAATTTTCAAAGTAAGCTTGGACTGACAGATGTGTGAGTTAGGATTAAAGTCTTTAAGGACTATTGACAGTCCTAACCTAAGTGTCAAAGCAGACCAAACACTGATTGTTGGATTTTTGTGGCAAAATATGTAATATAATGAATATATGAATATAATGAATGTAATAAAAATATATAATTTTGAAATTAATTTGACTTCTAATCACCATTAACACAAGTGAGAATAAAAACTACAAGGAAGCTATCCTAGAATTACAAGATTTTATTCCTACCAAAAAAATGCACACAGAGCTAGACAAAACCAGATCATATCAGATTTTTATTGTGGCTTTTTTAATTATTATTTTGAGGGACTCATTGCTGGAGGTAGCAACTTTACTCTTTCACCAATATCATATAGTCTTCAAAAAAGCCTCAGCCTTTTTGAGGATTTTAGCTTTCAGAACATTCAGGAAAGATTGCCAGTTCTATTTTGTGAACATCACAGTATTTGAAAGGGGGAATTTGCAAATATTACCATATTGTATCCTATTGTCTCAGAAACCCAAGCAAACAAAACTAACCTATCAGTTTTTTGCTATTTCAGACTCTTAATTTTTTATGCATAAGTATTGATTTAGGTGCTCTATTTACAATTTTTCAATTTCGGGACTTGGGGGTCAGAAATCCTATAAAACAAAACCCTATACTTTAATGTTTAGTCAAGTTTTAATGTTCTGTTATTTGGAAAGATAGACAACACTTGTACCAGAACATGGTATCCATGTCTTTTGAGCTTAGTAATATACCATGTTTATTTAATTCTGCACTAAACAAATTGTATACAGTTCTTTCAGCTTCTCGATTTGATTGAAGTACGCCCTTAAGAAAAAGATAGCAGGCTATGTTTGAAAAATATGTTTTAAAATTTATTTGAACATGAAAATGCCTCATTATCTTAGAAGTGGACCTGCTGTAGTGGGTCCAGAGGAGGACCATGAAGATGATCAGAGGCTGGAGCACCCCTCCTACAAAGACAGGCTGAAAAAGCTGGGTTTGTTCAGCCTGGAGAAGAGAAGGCTCAGGGGAAACCCTATAGCAACTTCCAGTTCCTGAGGAGGGCAACAAGAAAGCTGGAGAAGGAGTTTTGACAAGGGCCTGTAGTGATAAGACAAGGGGTAATAGCTTTAAACTGAGAGTAGGTTTAGATCAAATATTGGGAAGAAATTCTTCACTATGAAGGTGACGAAGCACTGGAACAGGTTGCCCAGAGAACTTGTGGATGCCCCACCCCTTGAAGTGTTCAAGGCCAGGTTGAATGGGGCTTTTATCAACTTCGTCTAGTGGAAGGTGTCCCTGCTCATGACAGAGGTTTCGTAACTAGATAACCTTGAATGTCCTTTGCAACCCCAAACATTCTATGATTCAGTGATTCTATGATTTTAAGATAACCACTACATTAGAAATTATTGATATCTTCTCAGTATGGTTTATAAGACCTAATTCTTGCTTCACTTTAATCTGTAACAAAACTTCACTAAGCTTCACAAGTGCAAGTCTGGTTTTTGCAATATATTGTAATGTTTGAGTCCTCTCTTGTTAGCATTTTTCACACATGACTGGCTTTCCTCTACAAAAATATACAAGACATACAAAAATTATATTCTAAGAAATGGAATAGCTTTCTGCTAAACAGAACCACTACTTCACTTCATCAATACTGTTGCTAGTTGAAGGAAAGATTTGCAGATTTTTTTTGTGCAAGCAACAGATACAATTTTTCATTAAGAAGGAAAGTCATCAGGCTTTGTTTGGTTAGGCTGGCATTTCTCCTACTGTGTTGATTTATTTTCTTTGTTTCATTGAAGAGACAATTCAACTGAAGTCCTCATCATTCAGAATACAGAATTAAATATTGACAACTACTGCATAAAGGAAAAGTAGCATCTTTTTCCCGATTAAGACTCTCTGTAGCAAGAGAAGTGTTGATTAAGATGTCTCAACACTCATTTTCTGTGCTTGACCACAATCTGGCTGCAATTCAGACTCCAAAAGAGGTTTATGTCTACCAGTTCAGCTCCTTGGCTGCTGACAGTGACAGCTCTTGACAGGTGGACCTTTGATAAGCTCCTTCTGCCCAGTGAAAACCACCTCGAGGTAAATCCTCCCATGGATTATCTGAACCTATGTCTACATAAGACACCTGATCCTCCTCCAGGACAACTTGCAAGTATTTCTCAGTGTCAGAAAGGCATGACAATGTGAACAACAACTCCAAGAATAGGACAGTGCCTGCCAGCATGCAAGTGTTTGATATTTCTTACAAGCAGAATACAACAGCTCTGTACAGTTTTAGGTTTGTTTGTTGGGTTAGGGGTTTTACATAGTATTTTAAAAATATGCATGGTGCCTTTTTTCATCTTCTTCACTGAAAATCACTTGGAACTGAGGCTGGGGAAGTAGGGAAAGTTATTTTGTTGCTGGAAACAGAGAGGAAAGAGCTTACCCTTACCAGTCCCTCACTGAGAAACATCAGTCAACTAGACTCAGGAGTAGTTAGAAGGAATTGGTCAAAAGAGTTAGAGCTGGAAAAATATGCCGGTTGTGACAGATGAAAGTTCTGAGTGTCTGTCCTGGTGACTTGTAAAGCCTCTCCAGCTGCTTCCCCTGGGTGGACAGTACCAGCAATGGAAAATTTCCAGTGTCACTCAGTCCCTACAAATCTGTCTGACTACAGATGTTTCTCAGTCTTGCCTATCAGGTCTTCCCTATGTAAGCCACATCTGCAACTGGGAGTCCAAAAACACCACAGTTTCATCTCTTCTTTCTTTTGCCTTCTCAGCACAGTTATGTAGTTATCAGGAAAGTCTCTGGGCTTCAGCTGCAGGCTGGGTATATACTCCAGGTTTACAAAAAAACTAAGCAAGTTTAGTAAACAGAAAGGATTATTTATACCATCTGCACCTTAAATGTCATTTGAGTGTTTCAGGAAAGGTCACCTAAAACTGACAGTCCACGACCAACTCTATATTTATGTGGGATTTTAGTGCATTTAATCACAAGGTACATAAAATTTACACTATCCTAATTCTTACATGCAAGAATTTTTCAGTGTTCTTCATTGTGCATGAGACTCACAACATTTTAAAATCAAAATACTTTTATTATTGACCTGTAGAATAAATGCTAACTGGTAGTTTCTCAAAGTTGGTGTACTTCCTTACCAACCTTTTGTTAATGTCAGCTTTAAGAAAGTCAGTTTGTAACTCCAGGGCAAATCCAATTATATTCTCCAATGATGTTCTTTTTGGAGAGGTCATTTTCAAAGTGGACTGAGCTTTAACGATAAAGTAAAAGTTTTTAAGGTTTTATGATGTTTCAGTGCTATCTTACATACACATAAACCCAAAAATATTCATATATGCTTGGTTTTCATAATTTATCCCTGTAAAATGTTTTCTACTAACATTTCATAAAAGTTACAGGCAAAGTTGAAGAATGTGATGTTTCATAATTTAGATACGTTTTTAGGAGGTAAAGGCTATGGAATGTATTTTTTTTTCTGTGTAATGTTTTGTGAGCTTATGTCAAAATCTGTATGCGTAATCCTTTTTCTATACATATAATCTCCAGTCTACACCCTGTCCAGTCTGCCACTAACTCATGACACCTGACAGGAAACATAGTGGGAACCTACAAAAACTATACTTTGAATTTTTCTTTTTCAGTATGTGGTCCACAGGGATATTTCTTTTTGTTTAGCCTTATTCACCATAATATGATACACAGAAGAATCCAGCCACAAGAAGATGAAATACAACATTCAAATGGAAATGAGAAGCAATCATTTTAATTTGTGAAATACACCATTATCATATTTTATCAAGTAATAGCATGTTTAATTTGTTTCAACTTCAAGCTATTAGGCTTATGTCATTTACTTTCAGAGCACAGCAGAATTATTCTGACTGCTGCATGTGATTCCTCTTTGAAATTCTGTTGTCCCTTAACACCTACATTTGCTGGATGACAAAATTTTCTTCTGGGGTTTGTAAATCAATGCATGGAAACTATTCAGTGCCATCCTAATAATCAGTGAGACCTTTAAGTCTTACCTTCAACTAATAAAATATTTACAGAATAGACACAGAAAAATATCACAATATCACAATAACAAAAAGAACTCAGAGAAATATTCAAGATTGTTGGGAAGAAAAAATTCCAAATATGAAATCTCTAATGTAAAGCCTATTGAATTCAATAAAAAGTAGATAAAATAAAATTTATATAAAAGGCAATTAACTAAACCACCTTAGTCTCTACATGCAATACTGTGTCTTTATAATTTTCCAGTAATTTATGAAAGCATGACTGACATAGTTTGTTATCTGTGTGTTCTCTCAGACTCAGAGGGTCAGCATTGCAGGCTGTGACAAGCTAAGGAAGTAGAGATTTCTTTCCTTTCCTCCATTTTTAAAGAAAACTTTGCGAGGCACATATCACCCCTTTGAACATTTTCCTTCATACTACAGTCAGTGCCTGAGCAATGTTAATATATTAAATGAAATTAAGAAGGAGATCAACAAAAAAAGCAGAGCCAATATATCAACATGATTACTGATAACAGTTACACCATATGTACCACATTTGTTATCACCAAAAAGCACTGTTCTGAATCATGTAATCTAAAGCACAGCATATAAACTGTTCTTTTATTTTTATAATTAGGGAAATAAAACTTTTCCACCAGCAGAAGTACTCCAAAACTTCTGTGTACATTATTCCTCAAGGTACACAAGAAATCTTTTGCAAGAGTTGCTAAATACCCCATCCCTTGCACAGCATCCAGCAACCAGATACACGTGTTCTTGGGTTTTTAAGTCTTTACGTAGATTAAACACCTGAAGTCTGTAGTCTAAATTATCTCTCATACAGAGGGACCGACCTTCATCGTGGATGCTCTCTCACAGTCCTTACTATCCCACAGAATAACAAGTAGTGTCCTAGAAATTAAGCCTAATGATAAAGGAATAACTCCCTTGAAACACCTGCTTTCAGAGTTTTAGGTTTTCAGCACAAATATGCACAGAGAGAGACACTACATAGGAGAAATCAGTGAGGCAGCAGCAGTTCCTTCTCAGCTGCTGGGAAGGGCCTTCAACCTCACAAGCTTTGAGCAAGATTTCCATACTGATTGCTTTCCTCAGAGCTACCCAGGCAACACATCTAACCCAGTCTTAGCTGAAATTCACTCAGCTGAGAGACTCATCACCAGGACAAGGCCCTCAGCTGTCCTTGGGACCAGTAGTTTCCTGCCCAGTAGCCACAGCAGCAATAGAAATTAAGTGGGGGTATGGGAGAAAGTGTTTTAGGAAGAAAGAAACTGCAGAACTTTTAACAATTTTTTTTTTTTTTGCAAATATCTTCTGCCGAAATTTGTGTCAGAAGAAACTTTAGACTGAACTTTGCTGTGAATGGAATAATAAGGAAAGACTTTTTAAAATTAATAATTACAGAATCACAGAATATCCTGAACTGGAATGAAAATCAACCCCAGATAAATTCACCCAGCACCAAAAAAATGCACTTGTCCTTCCATAATGGGGCCATACCAATCCAGGGCCACATCCATGACTATTCATTCTTCATCTGCCCTCCTTCCTTCAGCTCCCAGCTGTGTCTTTCCATATATTATTAATTTATTGTGCTGAATTAGTACTGGCAAGAATAAGCCTTCCTTTTTCTCCCGGAAAAATTAATGTTGTGAAATAAAGATGAGTCCTCGATCTGAAAATTAGATATAGTTCAATATTATGGGCTCCCACCTTGAACTCAGCTGGAGGGTTGTGTCTTCCTTCAGAGTGCTCTGAAAAGTCACAGAGCTTTGTTGTTAGTATCATGTACTAACTACATTAGTTTGCATTTTATTTTCTAGCATGCTTCTTTCAGAAATACTACACAAAAATATTCGTGCTCATGTTTTACTTTACTAATGCATGTAAATATAGGCATTAGTAATTCAGAAAGAGGTACGGAAGAATTTGACCAAGAAAGTTAGAATCAGTAATAGCATTTATCATCCAGTATAGAAAATATATCTTTTATACACTGAAATTTATCCATTTTAAATATGATCTTGCATAGAAAATAATTTCAGAGACTTTCATAAGATTTTCAAAAAGAAGTGGTAAAGAGCTCTGCTCAGTTCATTCTGAAGTGATACATCTCCTAATGATGCCCAGAGACCACCTAGTAAAAGGAGGAGAGCTTTGTTCTCACTAAATCCAGCATGGCATTATTAACTGCAGTGTTTGTTTGAACAGAGTTTATTCCAGTTAAATACATTACATCCACAACTTTCAGCTGAAAGCCATTCATTTCAATGTGATGTGCTCTTACTGAAAATATAGCAAGGCAGGAAAAGGGAAATTTTTGTTTGTTCATAATTTGTGGGAATCACAATGAAAGTGTCAGGCCTTTCTTTTTATCCTCTCTGATAACAATCAAATGAGGGCTAGAGTCACTTTATAAATAGCAACAGAAAAGCATTTGATCATGGTATCAACTAACTAAAATGCCAGGTTTTTTTGTCTTAGATGATGACAAGATCATCCTTTCAAAGCAGAAGTTTTAATTATTCAGTTGCAAAACAGTGATTTTAGCGAACATCTGACACTCCCCAAAGAAATCCATATGCTATGAAGTTGCATTTATGGACCAATTATTTCTCACAGAAACACCCCACATTTGACAAGGCAGCTTTAAATCATTTGACACCAACCCAGCAAATCCAGCAAACCAGACCATCCCCTCATTTTTAACACTCCCGTGAACTGTGTCCAGTGGGGAAGCACAAAGCTCTATCCTTTAAATACATTAGAGTACATATTTCATACACTACATATCTATTTTTAGAAGACAAGCTGTTGTTTTTTTCCTTAGGGACACATCAAAACTCAGGAACAGCCAAATTAAAAAGGTTTTGTATGCTAGAAGTTCATCTTTTTTTTACCCAGCTGTATAAGATGACTCAATAAAAGATATTACTTCTCACAACCCAAACCCCACTAAACATATGATAAATGCATTTTTTCAAAGATGCTCCCAACCTCTACAATAAGCCTCTGCAATAAATCTTTACAGTTTACACATGACAGCCTGTGTTAGGGCTTTTTGTAAGGGTAGTTTTATCCTTCTGGCTAGTGTCTGTAACAGCCAAAACAAACAGGAAAGAGAAGGAAAAAATCCTTCTGGTTCCTAACAGTCGTCTAAGGAGCCCTGCAAAAACCTTGTAATTTCTGGATGTCAGTCTGGCACATGCAGCTATGAGCCCATTATTGAGTTAATTATTCTACACCCACACGGTACAGGTTAGTATGTGAAGGCTGCTGTGCTGACTGCTTTTAAGCATTGTTTTTTGAGACAATTCCCCACCCCCAAATTCATTTGGAGCATCACTTTCAATATTAAGGATGTCTTTGCAGTGCCCTTTACAGGCTATAAATTCAAATAAAATCATCAAAATCAAACAAGTAAATCAAGTCTGTTTCTGTGCACAACTGGTAACAATTAATTTCCAAAACATCTTCCATTGAGATACAGGCAAGAAATTGATACCTGAATTAATAATGTTGTTTTCCCTGTGCCACGTTTCTTCACCAGTGCAGAAAGGGGTAGCAGCATGTGGAGAAGTGCAGCCACATGGTGCCGTCTGATGCTTTCTATAGGCAGTGTGGGCGCCAGCAGACGTAATGTAACATTTAGTTGTCTTTTAGAAATGTGTCTTTGGGAAGAGTTTCTGTACCACACACCTTTTTCCATACTGTGCTGATGAGCACTGCAGGAGATGGAAATCCTAGTGCAGTCGGGGCAGTGGGGTCCCTTCTTATCAAGTTGGAAAAGCTTCAAAACGTGCTCATTTCCACCAAGCTCATAGGGCTTCAGCTGTGGGTGTTGAAAGCATCACAATTCAAACTCTCATTTTTAAAAATACTTTTCATTGTTCGCTGTTTATACCACAATGGATGCTGCCATTCAGAGAATCAGTACAACTGAGGAATCAATGAATTGTCCAACAGCAGTATAATCTTCAAAGTGTATTTCTAAACTGCTACAAATCTGAAGATTTTATTTAAATGGAAAAAAACTCTAGCTGAAATCTTGTTAGTTGTCTTGGAGTCTGACACTGGGGCTGTCCTTTCCCTCCTTTGTCCTGAAATTACTCCCACGGAATTAGCTAAGGGTCACTGGCACGGAAAATGCTGCTCTGCTCTGCTCCAGCAGCTCTGTGCTGGCCTGAACTGGCAAGAGAGTCAGTTAGCATCCAGCTTATGGTGTTCCCAAAACACAGCAAAGTAACTGCAGTGAATGGTTTTCCCTGCTCTGCATTTATTTTTAATATATATGTACTCCAGGGAGCAAACTGTTTTGCAAGATTGATATTGTTTCGCAGGTATGCATTCAATTAAGTGAACAGTTTTCCTTTATTCTGTGTGTGTGTGTGTATGCCATAAACAGTCTCCCCTGCCTGTCCCACCATTTAGGCAGCAGACTCCCACTAAGGTGCATCGCTTGCACTGAAATCAAGCAGTGTAGATGATGAGTGCAACTTAGACATCTGTATTCCAGGAAAATCGTGGCTAATGTTGCTGAATTAAGTTGCTAAGCACTGTCCTGGTTAATAACTGACTAATAACACAAAAAGGGAAGTGGCCAGTTTTGGCAGACTTTGACAAGCTGGGTAAATCAAGTGCTGAGTACACAGAGGGCTTTTAGGCCATGCCAGATGCTTGCAGGCAGGTCCCCCCCTCTCCTGATTGCCCTGCTAATGGATTAAACTGTCACGGCATGACCCAGTATAAATACCAAGCGAACAGCAGAGCCTTCAACAGCTGGTGCCTGGGTTCAAAGCCTCTGAAGCCCTGGGGATGAGAAGAAAGCCATCCTGAGTCCAGCTGTGCCATCCCACTGTTGCTGTGTGATGCACCCTCAGGCATCCTACATTAGAACCCTGGGAGTGGCAAGGGTCAAGGGGAATGAGCCCAGGGTGCCCCACTGCCCTGGCACTGGGCGGTTGCTCTGCTCCCTTCTCTCACCCACCAGATAGCTTCATCTCAGCCCAATAAACATCACCCTAAGCATTCATTAGCACCATTACCAGCCATCTGTATAAAACTGAACAGACTATTTTCAACCTTCTCTCTTCTGGTTGCTGGCTCTCTTCTGAATACAGAAGCCCATCAGATCATTTCTTTATCCAGTAGCTACAAATCTGCTGAGCAATGTCACACATCAAATTTTATCACAAGAAAGCAGAACTGATACATGTTCTCCTCAAATGCAATTAAAAAGTATTTTTTCTGGGTGTAGACTCAGCAATTGGTAATAAGTTTTGGCTGCAGGGCTCCATCTCCTGGTTTTAGGAAGATATTGTATGACATAAGGAAACAGCTCACTTTCAAAAATACCTGAGAAATTAGGACATCATTGGTATGCTGGAGAGATACTGAGATGGGCTAAAGACCTATGCTATTCTTTAGTTTTGAAGTACCAGAAGTATCACCAAAATTTCACGGTAATACATGCTGCTGTGTGTAGCTTCAAACTTGTTTTCTTGAGATTAAACGAAAACCCTTTGACCACTTAGGATACTCCTGCTACCATTGAAGCAGTGTGTTAAGATGGAAGGGACTTCATTTCCACCTTAGCTTTTAAGTAGTTGCTGTGGCTGACCTTTAAAGGTCCCTTCCAACCCAAGCCATTCCATGACTCTATGAAAACATTGCAATGAGGTGTTTTGCTATGTTTTTCTTTTTCTAGGACAAGGTCACTGGGAACATCACCTCAGATATGGGAAGTGGAATGGCTGCTCCTCCAGGATGTACAGTTTTCCAGACCCACGCCGCCTTTTCCTACAGGCTTTATTCCACCAGCTCTCTTCAGACATGCCGGAACTACTGACCTTTAACATGAGTATGTCCTCACTAGCACTCACTCACCAAACAATTTCGAAATGCATTCTCATTGGGATTTTATCTCAATCAAATGAAAAGACCAGTTTCACAAATTTATCACCGCAATGGTACTCAGAGAGAGACAAACAGCAACATGTGCAGGTCACAGACCCAAAGCTGAATACCAGTGTAGGGATTGTCATATTTCCCTGTACTGCCTCAAAGCAAAGGCTGAACAATGCCAAAATAATAATCATAGCAGTGCAATTTGGGCAAACCACTGCAACAACAATCCTTGTATGAGGAGTGAGACCAAGCTTTACTGCTACATACCATAATTCAAAAGCAGCTTCGGACATACATAAAACATATCTGGAAAGTAAGATGAAGGTCAAACCTTGAGGTGATCTGCAAAGGCAATGTCAGTAGAGGAAATGTAGCATTTGCAGTTAAATGAGTAAGACAACCTGCTGTGTAAATAAGCAGAGATCACCTCATGCAAAAGTCCTGCTTACTATTTTTAATTCTTGAGGAGAAAGGCTTTTTATTTCAAGCTATGTATTTAAATGATGACTTACCATGCAGTACAAGAGAAGACATCAAGAAAAGTCAGCATTCATCACAGTCACTATTTACAGTTAATATTTGATCATTAGTCCAAAAGGCAAAGCACATCAAGGAAATACCAGATCTCTACATCACAAACTGAAGTCTGAGTTTCTCTATTCTTATCACTCTATTCTTGTCACTCAAACAACCAGAAAAAATCCTTTCAGTTCTTCCTGTACAACATCCTAATAGGTCTGTCCTTATCTTCCCACTCTCTCTGAAGTCAATGGAAATTTTCTACTTTGCAGTGGTGACGCATCTAGTCCCATCTCTTTAAAAACACAACTATCAGCAGAATGGTTCCTCTTCAGAATAGATAATACTCCACATGGATCTGACATTTTCAAAGGCTGCAGAGGTAGGCATGTGAGACTTAAAGACATTTGATGCAACTTCCATTTTGTCCTGTCATGACAGTCCTCTTGACCATTACACATTTTTCATACAACCATAGACAAAAAAATTTAATTTTCTGCTATGAGGTACTGTTTTCACTATGTTGCCAGGGATCTATTTTCCCCAAAGAACATTTTACCTGTCAATGGATGACATAAATATAACCGATGGTGTGATGTTGAAAGGCAATTTCAATGTAAATGAGCTACATGAGAACAAGATTTCAAATGTAGCAGCTTTCCTGTGTCTGTAATAGGTGACAGGTTCTTCCATCCAACAATCTCCGTATACAGTGAGGAGTGTTGTGGCAGTGAAGTGTGTCCAGATTTCAGGCATTTTGCAATGCAGTAAAGTGACCCTTAGCAAATACTTCAATAAAATCTTTTTGATCAGGTTCTGGTATGTTTGATCCAGCCATGCAGCATTTTCTGCTGCATCATTCCCATTGAAACATGAAAAAAGCATAGGAATGAGTCACCATTTGGTACCTTTTTCTCTTTCCTTTCTTTTGGAGGATAGTACTTATGCATAGCCAGATTACAAAATAATTTGACCAAAGCCATTATTTTGTAAAAATAAATTGGGCATAAGGTCAAATGGAGGCAAGAGCTTGACAGTATCTTGAAATCAGATAGCCCTAGGTTTGCCTACATTTAAAATGGCAAATGAGCCACTGGAAACCAAATCTTCCCAGTTTTACAAAGGCAAAAATTTATTAACTGCACACCCTACACAACTTCCAAATATTAGCCATGAGGGTAACTGTGCATGACTACCATGTTCCTCCATCTTACAACCTTAGTTGTTGCCTTGGGTGGTGGCTAGTGGCTCCATACTTCTGTAATGATAAAGCAAGGGGAGAAAGGCTCTACAAGCATAGTGGGTTGACATTGGCTGGCCACCAGGTGCCCACCAATCCACTTTCTCCCTCCCTCTCTTCAGCAGGACAGGGAGAGAAACTATAATTAAAATCTGTGGCTCCACAGTGGCACAGCGAGATGGGGAATGGGGGTTGCAGTTAGTCCATCACATGCTGTCCTTGCTGCTCCCTCCTTCTCACATCCTTACCCTGCTCCAGGATTAGGTGCCTCCCACTGAATACAGTCCTGCAAGAGCTAGTCCAGCCCTCAGGCTGCAGTTCTTCAAGAACCACTCCAGCGTGGGTCCCTTTCCACGGGGTCAATTCTTCTAGAACAGAGTGCTCCAGCATGGATCACATATCCTGCCATATCCTGCCAGTAGCCTTCTCTGCAGCTTCCTGCACAGTGTATCTGCCTGCTCTGGTGTGGGGTCCTCCACTGTAAGATATTTGTAATGATATTTGTGGATGTTTGTGGAGTTGCTTGTAGAAATATTTGTGGAAATGTTTGTAGATGACCCGAGCAATGTTCTTCTGGATTTTTTCTAATTATCAAAGTTCAGTACCAGGTGAAAGAATCGGACTCGCAGCTTTTCAGTTTTTCTTGTTGTTTATTAAGTTCTTATCTCTATTTCAGTGTGCCATCCTGTACCCCGGACTTAACACACTGAAACATGTCTGCCAAAGCCTATGCTGCAAAGCCATAGAATGGCCACTGCTTCTAAGTTTTAAGGACTCTAATGGCCAATGATATGATACTATGTACTATGTTTACAATTCTGTACCAGTAATCATAACTTGTTACTAACACTTGTGGCTGCATGTGTATATCTGCTCCACTGTGGACTCCATGGACTGCAGAGGCACAGCTGTCTCACCATGGGCTGCCCCACAGAATAGTAGTAGGGGAATCTCTGCTCTGGTGTCTGGAGCATCTCCTCCAGCTTCGTGTCTGCAGAGCTGTTTTTCTGGCTTTCTCACCCCTCTCCATCACAGCTGTCACTCAGAATTTTTTTACTCTTTCTTAAATATGTTATCACAGAGGTGCTACCAACATTGCTAATGGGCTTGGCTTTGGCCAGTGCTGGGTCCATCTTGGAACCTGCTGACATGAGGCAGTTCCTGGTGTCCTCTCACAGAAGGCACATCTGCAGCCCAGCACTACCAAAATCTTGCCATGAAAACTCAGTACAGCAGGCAACCATTTTAACAGTCCACTCTCATGGTGAATGTCAATCAAGCCTAGACCTGTCATATTTAAAATTTGTTTATGGGAGTGTGTTATCAGCTTTTGGTCAATGTTCCTAGTGATATGGACCTGCTGTTGTATGAATATACACCTGATATTGAACAGCAGATTACTAGATACAGTGAAGAAAACAAGACTCAGCTGACCAGAGAGCTGGAGACAGAATTCTGAATTTTAGGAGAGCAGTCCACGTTTCAAGCCAGTAGAAATCAAAGGTACCACAAGTTTTCCCACTTCACTCCCTAATTATATTTGCAACTTCTGTAAAGCTGAATTCTGAAAATTATTCCATCAGTGCATGTATAATGTTTAATGCTTTATGTAGCCTGCTTCTTTTGTGGTATTTGTTTCATTGTTTACATTTTTCCTCTTTTTTTTCATACATTTTTGTATGCATCCTTTTTCTGTAGAGTTTTGAAATGCATAATCAGATGCCAAAGTGCAATGAGGTCACAGAATTATAGCCTCATTTTCCTGATTTCATTTACTATTGAATTTCAGAAACCACTTTTTCTACTGCTCTGTGAATAATGTAATTCAATAGAACTATTTAAAAAAGATGGAGAAATCTATATGTGTACGGTGTTCTGGTTTGTTCCAAGGAAAGCTGCATCTGTAAATGAGTAAATTTCCATTTTGTCCCCAGAGTATCATTACTCGCTTTTCCTCTCTACTACATATTACTCTCTGAATTCTTGGGCGTACCATAGGGATCAGTATTTGTTTCCTGAAGGCGGATGAGCATTTTTTATCCTCTAGTTGAAAGAGATGGTGTATTGTTCACCCCTGCATCACCTAAAGCAGTGTTTCTCAAACAAGGGACAGTGTCTGATAAGGACATGTGTCAGTCTCCAGTGCAGATAGCAGTCCATGGTAGTTGAAAACTTTGAGCAGGTCACTGAAGATTTCAAAGCAGACACCAGGCTGTTTTTTCCAGGTATAATCCTCAATGTGCCAGCTGTGGTGTTCTTAAATCTAAAGGTATGGATCAAGCTCTTTTTTTTTTCCCATTCACAATAGCTGGATTATTATAAAGAGAACTGGGGATATGTGCAAATTACATCCTGTTTGTATTTGCTGCTTGCTAAATGAACAGCTCCACTGCCTACAAGCAGCTAATTCTGCATCTAATATGGTGATTTGTGGGTTTCTTGCACCGGCTCCGGGAAAGCATAACGACACGAGGGTAGACTCCAAGAAGTATTCAGAAGGTTTATTTATCTACAAGAAGGCTAATATCTATGCAGAGAGAAGTAAGCATCTAAGCAGCAGTAAAAGCTGTAATACCTACCAGCAGACTCTGCATCCAGCGTTCCCCAGGCAGACTGCCTGGAGAACCCTGGACACAAGACTCTTGCCTGACCAGATCTCTCTGGCCAGGCAGAGGGTCTGCTCTCAACATGTCTGCTCTCTAAGAAAGTCAGAACATGTCTCCTCTTCTTCTTGCGCAGTTACAGATATATATATTTGACTATATTGTTTATATTAGTTGTCCAATGACCTGAGGCCAGGTTCTCCTGTCCAACCAAGGGGAAAAAGGTCACAGCCAGTGAAAGCAGCACTTCTGCTCATGCTCAGGAATATGTGGCCTGTAGAACAGGGCCACAGTGATTTACAGAGACAAGTTACAAATTTTCCACAAGAATGTTTTCATTCACTATCATTATCAAGAATCTATGGAGCGTTCCCCCCCATGCAGATCCACTTTATGGTGCAAGGAGGATGGGGATGTTATAGAGGGGGTGAGGCCAGAGGCTGGCATGGGCCAGGCATGTGGAGCAGGTCTTGCTGTGAATCCCAGTGGCTCTTCACAAGTGCTTGGCAATGCCAGGGAAGCACCCCAGAGGAACTGGGGAGGAAGTGCTGGAAAAGACAAAGGAGGAAAAGTCAGACTGAGGAAGTGAGGAAGTTTTATCTGCTCTCACCCTCATTAATGAAAAATGTTGAGCCTCTTTCTGACATATATCTTTTGGACAGGAATTATTTTAGAGGGATTTTTACTCCTTTTTGGTGGACATCACCTTTGCCTCTTTGTAACTCCACCTCTTTGGAACTTTCCCTCTTTGCCTTTTGATGTACCTCTTTATAACTAATATGCTTTACTTCCTAGTGAATACAGTATGCTCAATCAATAAGGATGAATAATCTGAGACCACTTTTTGTGGCTCTGAGGTCTATTTCCACAGCAATCCTAGGACTTTGGGAAAGAGCATGTAACTCACAGCCTGAAGCCAGGTATTTTTAACATCACCACCTTAAGGGCTCTTTATGACGGTGATGATAAAACATCTACTTCATACCTTACTTCTGTCATAATGCAGGGTTAAAACAAACCAGAAATTGCTATTTTACTTTTATGAGATTGAAAAGTTGCTGCTTTAACTACAGATGATCTGGGATATTTAATTACACCACTATAATTTATTATATTAATGTATAATAAATTAATTAT
>WEIV01015434.1:26666-38247 GCA_013390005.1 Calyptomena viridis
ATTATAATAATAATTTATAATAATTATTGAAACTGATTCACAGAGATATCTTATATATGTAGGTAAGTTCTTATATCCCTTCCAGCAAAGAAAAGGTGATCCAATGCGAAAATCAACAAAACTTTTTTTCCTGCATGACTCTTGAAGCATCCAAGAGCTTCCATTGCTTTGTTCAGATGATTTTGCCTCTGGGAGGAAACGATTGGAAGTTGCTGGTGCAAGATGGATAGGAATCTCCCTCACAAATGTCTGCATATTTCCAGCATCCTGCAATGAGACGATGTCAGTCCTCCCTCTGTCATTCAAATGCCAGAAACAACAGAGGTAGGCAGTAGACCTGAAGACATCAAAAGGACTTTTATGAGGTGGAGTGGCATCTCATAAATATCAGAGCAACTATGATGAGAGACAGAACATAGCACACACAAACACAACTGAGTTCCAGTTTTACCACATGACATATTTTATTCAAAGAGTATACTACGTATTTTTTTTAGTTGCTTCTTGCCATTTAACAAGGTCTTGGGAGGAGAAACATTATGTTTAATACTTTTTAAGGTATTAGAAATGGATATTAATTACATTATTGTGGATACTGTATAAATTCCTGTTACACTAACAGAGATCAAATTTTTCTTAAAAAGTAACTGAGGTCTAATAAAATTTAAAAAAAACCCACCTACAATAAAATCTTCAAAAGTAAATAAAACTAAAGACACCATTACAGCTATTATGACTTGTGGAAGCTTAATAAAATAAAGAAATAATATACATTTCTATTCTCAAAATAACCCAATTGTTGCTATAAAAATATTGTTAGTGCCTTCTGCTTCACAAAGGCACTAACTTAAAGATATTAAGGCTTTGCTTAAAGATATTTCTGACATTTTCTTCTTCATTCCATCAGCAGTGGCTAGACATGCATTAGTGAAACAGTGAATAATTGTTCCTCACAGTTCATATAAACTTGTGTTCTTCTTCTGACCAGTGCATTTCTGCACTGGGATGTTACATATAGTACACATATGTTGTGTTGCAAAAGTTATTTATGCCAGAAAATGAGAAAATCTCAGAATTAATAAGCAGGTGAGTTTTGTCTGTATTTGAACTTTTCACATTTAAACATTTGCATCCAGGATTTCAGCTCAGTCAGAGAGACAGATGAGGCATGTACCTCAAATGCTTGAGTATTCACAAGTGATGACATGCAGTGTTTTGACCTCAGGCCAACTTCAGTTTGTCAGTGGCCACCAGGTCTTTTATACATTACTGGACTTTAGAAGGAGAGCCTCAGAGGAGCTACTCACTTCAGTGAAGACAGGCTGTCCTTATCATGAGGCAGGCTGCAGTGGTAAAGCCTGATAGCCAGTGAGAGTTGTGTGCAATTTAATTTATTTTTTTAATTTTAATCTAGTTTTTTATATTTTACCTTATTTGTGATTTGAGCACTTTCTTCTGAAGTCTTTCCAGTGAATTTTCAAAAAGCAAACTCTCAGGCCACCCTGATGGTGTATAGTGCATACCATTGATAGCATCTCAGGGATCAGTTGCTAGGACCATTCCAGTATAACCAAAATACTGAGACTTCAAATCAGACACAAAAGATCACACTATCAAAAATATAATGTAACTCCTCAGCATGCCTTGTCAAAGCTTGAAAATTATTGCTTTCTTTCTCTTGTGTTTATAAAGATGAGAATTTTGTTGAAAGCATGTACCCTCACTCCTACTGCCTGCCTTATCTAAACAAGAATGGAAAAGTCAGACACACGTTCACAGACCTTCCCATCATAAACACTGTTATCTTCCTTATGTGATTTCCAGACTGTGCATGTGATTAGAAGATTATTATTTGTAAACTGGCAATAGCTGAGATGAAGAAACTTTCATATCCAGATTAAAAGAGGAAAAAAACCTGTGAAGTTTCAAAATGTTTAGTGAAGTTCTTTTTCACTTTCATTTTCTCTGGTCAAGTTTAATCCAAATCTTAATGTATTAAGTGTTCTTAGCATTAATCTCCAGGCATGTGAGATAGATGAGTCCTAATCAGTTTCTATGCCATGTCATCGAGCATTCGTATGCAAATATGCCAGGATCATTTCATCACATGAGATATTGTCCCTTAATCAACATACTGAAAACAGAAACCCCGCTAGAGAAGGGAAATTATCTTCATGGATGAGACAAAGAGATATTTTCAATTACAATTTTTTTTTAATCTGTCCCTCAAAAATTCTTACGAGTTATTTTAGGAAAATTAGAAAAACATATACTCTGTGGCCCTCAGATGATTTTGCTAAACTTTCTTTTAACCTGTTCATTCTTTTCTTTGGCTCAAGTTCCCAGATGATCCAAGGGAGCTGGAGCTCTACAGGCACATCTCTGTTTGCTGTGGACCCTGGGGTTATACAGCGTGAAAGGTTGTCAGTTAATGCTGTAGTTAATATGAATGGTGATTAATTACTTAATCCAGTTATTAAATAGCTGCTGGATAAAAAAATAAAATATTGTTTAGTAAAGCCAAACATTCAGAATTCTTTCTTAATTTCCATAAAATTGAATTCGTTTATAGACTTTACTACCATAATGAAAAAGCAAGAATCATGATGGAATTCCATGTGCTTTGTGAACATGTATTTAGTGAATGCAGTTCATGCAATTTATTTTATACATTTATATTTGAATGAGTGATATTCTAATCAATTAATATTTAAAACTATATCAAAACTCTCTTTTTCACACGCATATACAGAGAAGCCCTTCATATTAGAAAAATTAGGACCTAAAATCCAGCATACAAAAATTGAGATATGTGGTTTTTATGGTGGTTCGAGCATCTTTAATTCACCTCTCTCACTTCAATGCATTGTGATACTCTAATTACAAGATCACATCCTTTTTTCCCATCACATGCCTGCTTCACTCCATTCATAACTAATGAACTCTCATTCAGTGACTGAGAAAGGGAATACAAATTATATAGAAAAGTCAGAATGCTTTAAACTTGGCACTATACAACATTTTGATAATTAAAACAAAAGCAATATGGTACACAGAAAATGAACTTTTAAGAGTTGTTGACAAGTCTCAAAACATATTTGTAAACACTGAGGTCTCATTAAGGGCATGTATTCTTAAGGCCATGCTCAGGTCATTTCTTGGCCTTTGCATTTTTATTAATGGTCTGAAAGAAAGGAGAGAATCCTTACTGATTAAAGTGTGCATGTGATGCATGAAGAGGGTACACTGAAACAAATGAGCTGATAAGCTGATGCAAGCAAATGACATGTGCATCAACACAGATAATTGTAATTCAACAATATTCAGGAATTACAGACATAATGAGACACTATGTTTGGAACAGTAACTGAAATGATTGGGGCATCATGTCAATCAACTGGAGATCAGCTCCTAGTGCAGTATGCAAGTATAATACCAAAACAAAGAGCAAATCCTGGGATAAATGAGTAGGATAATACCAAAACTTGTTAGAAAGGTTATGCAACATGGCACTGGCAAGTCTTCTTCTGAGGTGCTGTTCACAGTCTCAGCACCCACAGCTCAAGAAGGAAAAAGTTGGGTCTCTCTGGTTCAGAAATGAACCAGGAGAAAGATCAAAGGATTGAGGAACCCCACTTGGTGGAAAACTGAAGTTCAGTCTGTTTATCATAACAAAAAGGCTAAAGTGTGCCTTGATCATTTCTAATTACCTCTAGGAGGAATAGAAATTCGATAATTGAGGACTCTTCAGTCTCAAAAGCACAAACATAACAAGATCGAGTGCCTGGAATTAGAGAGCAGAGACATTCAGAAACAAAAATTGCATGCATTAGTATCATGAAAATTTAACACTTCAATAATTCAACAAAAAAATGAGAGCTTGCTCATACTGCAAATATTTAAAATAAGATTTTCTAACTTTTAAAAAGAGATTCTGTAGGTAAACAAAAACTAATTCAGGGAAGAACTGACCTGTGCTACATTGGAGATCAGAGTAAACTACCATCTCTGAACTTAGGATCTAAGACTCTGTTGCTTTATTTCATTGCTGAGTGCAGCCCCCTTGTCTTATTTACAGTGCATTATTCAAAACCTTATATGGTTCTAAAATTATTTTTTTTTTCATGGAATTGCTTGTCTGTATTGTTAGGGTGTGGCACCTACATTAATCTGTACATCAGGCCAGTTCAAGATAGAGAAGTGGAATTGTGGTTATTTTAGGGAAAGATCAGCAATATGAGATTAAATTTGAAAACACTTGTAAATTGTGAATGCACAATTTGAAAGATTTGTACCTGATCTTTCAAAATACCTTGCACTTCACAGCACTTCACATATTTAAAGCATAGCTCCTACCAGCATCAGTCATGACACCAAAAGCTCAGTATTCCCACAAATCAAACCCTCACAATTCACGTGGAAACTCAGAAATGAACATCACACAGTTATTTCCCACTTCTGAATGAAAATTTATTTCAAAGTATTCCTGCAGTAGAGCACTGCAGGAACTCAGCGTCCAAACACAGTTTGAGGCAATGTTCAATGAGATCAGTCTTTCCTATTCTGAAATCCCTTCTTATGATCTGTACAGACCATTTTGCTTCTACAGTGTAGAAGGCAGAGATAATAAATAGCAGTCCCCTTCACTGCACCATCCTAGTTAATCCTTAGAATATATCCTGTCACTTCAGTCAGTCTCATAATGGTCCTATGAGAAAATGATGCACAAAGAGGAAATAAAGGTACAATATAATGAATGTCTTTGAGGTTGTAGAGAAACTTTCAGTTTTAAAAGTGTCAATTCCTGGCTTCTTCTATTATCTTTTAAGCAGAAAAAGTATCATTGTCATTTTACCAGCTGGTTTCAACGGAGTAAAAACATTCAGACCCAGCACTGCAACAAGGTTGGAAACATCAGGCTGCTCTGCCATTCTAGTCTGACTCACCAGATATGCTTTCCTAACTTAACCACTTTACATGGTACATAATTCTTTTAATAGCACAGAGGTGCCTGGGAGGAAGAGACTTTCTCTAATATACAGAGAGTATATCGTGCCTGACTAATTGTCGACAAAATGCTTCATCTGTGTTTTCTATTAATTACAAATCTCTGTGAGTTTTGACTCTCTAGCAAACTGTGCAAAGAGGCAACTGCTCACCAATGCCCAACCCTCCCCCCGAATATTCCTATTAATTTGAATTGTGATGGAACTTGAGATAAGATAAAGGTGGTACTATTGTCCAGCTATCCCAGGAGAAGAATGTATCCACAAGTGTGAGAGACTGGAATGCTGATGCTCAAACAACCAAGATGCAAGCTGACAATATGCAAGGTAACTGCCCAGGTGTTGAGGGTGTGCACATCCAACACCTCAGGTTACAAGTTGGGTGTTGAATACAATAAGGAGGCAAATTCCATGAGGGGAGTAGTGTTTCTTTTTTCTTACACAAATGACTCAGTGATAACTCCCCTCAGGGGAAGTACTGAACATTCGCACATTGCCTCAAGGTATCCATCTCTGCTGGTGGGCCACTATGGGTCTCGATTGACTCAACTTCGCTGACATAAGAGCACCTTGAAAGGTGTTCCCACCTAGCCTAAGCATAATAAACCCCCCGTGGACTCTCGTTTCACCAGGGCTTCCCTCACCACCTTGGACTTCCCTCATCACCAGGAGTCTTCCCTCATCATCCTGGGCTTCCCCCAACATATCCAGACTGCAAGACTGGGCCTCTCACCACCACAATGGTGGTGACCACAAGAAGATCAATGGGACACAGTCAGAATCCATGGAGAGGTGATATTTTTTCTACTTAATCTGTCTCTCTGTCACTCTCATGCTCTTCCCTCCTGTCTCTTTTTTCTATTTCTTTCTATCTCTTTCTACCTCATATCTACTGTTGAATAAAAATATATACTATTGACTTCAGCATATGGTCTTGTTTGAATCTTATTTCAGGCAGAGGCATCACAGTAATAATTTTAATAACCTGATCATAATATCCACCCAGTAGCCTCTGGCAGTGCTTCTAGAGTTTATTAAGAATGTGAGCAAAAAAAAGAAGCAATTTAGAAGCTTTTAGTTTCTTGCTGCTGCAATATCTCCACAGAGAGTCTCCTTATACTCCTTACAAGTGATTTGAAATTTGTATATAACATTCCTCGGCAAAGACTTTTTCTGACTTGTCAGATATTAACAGATGCTTTCCATGGCAAGTGGTTGGTCCCTGTGCCCTGTCAACTGGGCCAGTTGCCACTTGTATTCCAAATAAAATGAAAGGTGGTGGGTTTAACATTTAAACCAACCCACAGCTTCCAAAGCTTGGTACCCAAAGGAGATAAGCTCATGTCTGATGTACAGGAAAAGCTGCAAACAGTGCATTGCTGAGTTAAACAAAGATAAATTCCACTTACCTGCATTTATCTGTGATGACATACATGCTGGCAGTGCACACCTGCCTTCCTCCTTGCAGCATGTACTGGCAGGTGCAGATATCACAGCTGCTGAAGTCACCTGCCTCTAGTACAGCAGGTGGCACGTGGGTATTTTATGCCAAAAGGGTAATGAGTTTTGTAACCTTGGACCATGTGGCTACAACCACTCTGCTGTGAAGAACTGCCAGCCCCACTCATGGCCTCAGAGCCAACTTAACTGCTGCTGTCTATTTTATGACACACAGTACATCATGGCACAGCAACAACGGAGAGGGGATTTGAGAACATGCTGTACAGCATTTCCAGGATTTCCTTGCTAGCCCCATACATGTATCTGATGCTTAGTACAGTGGCTACCTGTCCTGGACACGACAACATCAGCTAGTCCAGGGACACAGGGTCCTTCCATGAAAGTCCCTGCCTTCCATGAAAGGCTGCTGCTGCTGGAAGGGTTATAATCTGCAGGCAATCTGGGCTGAGGCTGAACTCTGTTAAGAATTCATTTGGTCCTGTTCTCAGGAAGCAGTGAATTTGCATACTGCTCATTTTCAGGATGGTCTGAGGGCTGCAGACAACTTGATAGGTTCTTATCCACTCTGGAGTCTTACCTGGTGATCTTTATCACTGGCAGGACACTTGACAAGGTGGATCTTTCATTTAATCCAGTCTTGCCTTTGGGCATATTGACCTCACTGCAAGAGAGGCCCTCCAAAAACTTTATATCTGTGAACTAAATTTGGAATTAGAGGTCATATATTAACATAGATGCCATCAGTGCAAGGGCAGGACATGTGGTACAAGGGAGATTCTGGAAAGTTAGGTTTTAAATCCTGTTAACTACTTATAATTACTTTTGCGATCTGCTTAGAATAGTATAAAGACAAAATAAATACTAATTTTTAGTAGAATAAATAAATAAGCAGCAAGATAACTATTTGGGGGAGTTCACTATAAAACTATTGTAAATGGTAAGTGAATGCCTGTGGTGGAGCTTCAGTATCTGATTAAGAAACCTAACGACAGTCATTAAATCTCCATCTTTCCTCCCAAGACTAGAAAATAAAACCATTTATTTATTCAGTGGTGTAATGATAATTTTCGAGACTTTTTTCTTTTCTACTTCTTCTCTAATGATCTCCAGTCTGAGGCCTTTTTGACCTTCTCTGATGGTTTGAGAGTATTGGTGGAGATAACTCCAGATCTTTTCTCCATGTATCAAAACAACAATTGTTCTGAGACATCACTTTGCATGCCTAGTTGGAGAGATTCTTTCTTTTTTCAAATCAAAAGCATTAACTGCCCTTATTGGCACTGAAACTCATCTGCCATATTCCTGTGCAATTATTCAGATGAGGTCTTCTCTACCTAAAATGATGCAAATTGTAATGCATACAGCAAACAAGCTAATCCTATTGTATCTTTGTGCAGACACCATGTAAAACACAGCAGAACCAAAGATAAGAATTTGCAGTCTAACACACATTACAGCAATTCAAAAGGCTAAGCATGATGTAACTCTAAGAAAAATCTCTCTCTTTTTCCCCTCTCCGTTTCTCTCTTATTACCTGGTGAGTTTCTGTCTTACACAGAATACAGCAGAAAAGAATTTTATATTCAAAAACATCATCAAGTTGCACTCAGTATCACCAAACATTTCAAATTTGCTGAGCAGTATATGTAAGGGGTGTCCATGAGATATTGTACTTGAAATTAAAATCTCTAGAGAGAGAGAAAAACTGTATCTTACTGAATACTGATAAAACCAAACCATTAATTATAATGGAAATGTTCAAAAATTTTTTTATTGCTTGCATGATTTTTTGTGGGGAACTGCTATCTTGAAAATAGAAGTTGCTCTAAAATAGAAAATAACAGAATAAGCATTAATAATTACTTATTAATAATTAATTGTTCTGATTTAAATAGTTTCATTTCCCCCATAATTTACTTAATCATTAAGAACTGTGAGATTGAATAAATAGATGTCATTCAGAATATAAATTCCGGAGTCACTTTATTTGTTCCCTCGCAGAGTATATCTGAAATGATGATAAGTAAAGATAACATATCTTGAAATTCCATCCTAACAAACAATAAATTACCCTGCTGAAAGCAGGCTTTCAAAGTACAATTCACACAATTTCTCAGCCCAGCACATAGCCACATGTCTTGAAGGCCATATAAGCCACTTTAGAAGCAACAGTAGATGGCAGGCAATGTAAATGGCCAATAATGATAGAATCACACAAATCTCTGAAAATAGGAGTAAATTAATTTCACTACAGATCCATATTCAAAGTTTCAGAACAGGAGAAGTTCTGAAGTTACAAAGCAGTTTTAATAGTCTTCTGTTTACTATCTGAGGACTCTAAGACAATTTGCCATGTAAATAAAACCTTTCAGTGGGATGAAAGAGCTGAACAGGAAAAACCAGATGCTCAAAAATAAAAAGGTGGCTTCTAAATATAAAATCATACTACTTGTTACAGTTTTCATGATTAGCTTCTTTTTTAGTTCTTTCAACTCATTGCCTACTGTGATATATTCAGAAAGCCTGGGTTTTCTATTATTTCCATGTGTAGTAGGAATGAAATACAAAAATTAGGAAGATGAAATAGACACAAAGGATTTGATTTAGATTGTATACATAAAAAGAAGGGCACAGCTGCATTTCCTTAGGTAATTCTGGTATAAATAACTGACAGCAATGCTAGCAATCACACAAAAGATGCATTAGTGTTTCAAAAAATGATCTTTCACTGATAGTAGCTGCTTCTCAGATAGGAAGCAGTAACTGACTAATTTTGTGTGTCTTCTTAAGACTTAGACAGTGGGAAGTAAGCTAGATTCCCTTAAGCACCTTTAGGCTGACCACTAAAATGAAACCCAAGCAGAGCTGTGACAGTAACCCTTCTTGATAGCCAGCCTGACTAGTGCATGGAGGAGTGAAGACACTATGCTCAAGGAAGAAAAAAAGTTTCGTGTCAAAGCATTTTCCTCAGTTTTATCACTACAGATTAAAACCAAAAAACAAACACAAAAAAACCCCAACACCATGATGCCCGGGCTATAAACCTTCGTGCTCGAACAGCTTCCACACAGACCTGCTCTGTCTCCGGGTAAGTCGCCAGATACAGGTAGTGAAGGAACTGCAGCTGGGCCGAACTGTTCAGACAGGTCACACACTGCTGATCTTCGCCAAGTGCCCTGTGTTCCTTCTCTTATCCCCTGTGTAACTGCCATGTAAATGAGGCCCATACCCGAATGTCACAGAAAATAGTCTGATCAAGTGCCGGAAGCACAGCTGTTCCTGCACCAGAGGTAACAACAAACCACGGCTCCAGAATTCCTCCATCAGAGATTACACTTCTTGCCTTCCAGAATTCTTTTTTTAAGAATTGCAGTTTTGAGTAATTTTTAAATGCCACTGCAACCACTGCAATTAACACTGCAGATTTTAAGTGACTCCTTCTTCCCTATGTAAGCCATGTGACACAGAAACTCAGATGACCCACACCACAGTGTCGTATTCTAACACAGTTTTATTTTAAAATATGGCCAGAATTCGTGCTAGTATAAATCCTACTACAGTTCTTCCTGTAAGGATAAGTTCTTTCCCTTTGAATCTATTAGATAAGAGTGTAAATACAAATATGTATTTATGCTACTCAAAGTGAAGAGATATTATAATCCCATCTATCCACGATGCAATTATTTATACCAAAAAAAATTGAAGAATTATGCAAAAGGCTAATGTAATAATGTTGGTTTTATAAATGTATTTAACACATTTGTCTTAGATTTGTACTTAAGCTTGTAAGAGATTGTGAAAACAATAGTTTGCAAGAGAGTGTATTTACCCTAATGAAATAGAAAAATGAGCCATAAAGCTTTTATCTGGTTGGGAACATCCAAAGAAATTTTAAAGGAGCAGGGAACTGAATTTACTGCCTTCCTTTATTATATATCAACTTTTAAAAAACCTGGAGATGTGACAGTTCAGGGAACAAGAGGCATAGTTTGGTATGGTTAATCAGATGTGGTTTACACAAAACCTATTTGAGTTGTTGGAAAGGTCTAACATGACAGAGATATTAAAAAATGTGTAAGGCATGACAGCCTAGGAAACTTTTGAAGTTTTGAGTCCTTTCTTCCTGTGTCTCAGTAGGAGACACAGTGTTTTGGTAGGCTTTATGCTTTGATAGAACAGAATAGAATAGAATAGAATAGAATAGAATAGAATAGAATAGAATAGAATAGAATAGAATAGAATACTTTACACAGACCTCAGCCTGGAGACACTATAAATGCAACACATGCCACACGGGAATACAATCCTTTATTATCTAAAACTGTTTTTACATAGGTATGTCTTAAATGTGAGAGTGACTGTGGGGTGACAGATAATGTCACAAAAGGAGAGATAAGCTCTTGATGATTCCTGGAAGCCCCCAACACCTGGGGAGACATTCCCAGAGACTGATAAACCTCAATGTGAAACAAGATGGACCTAAGAATGGGGTGAGATGGAAATCTCACCAACTTTCTTACCAAGACACCCCGAAGGCATGAAATCAGACATAGTCCTTGGGCCTCTGTCTCCGTCCTTTGTCTGTCCCAAAGCAATGGTCTAACACCCCGAAAAGGTTTGTTTATTTGCCTGACTACCACTCAAACTTGTCTTGAGAGGGAAGAGGGTATAAAAGAGATTTGAACCTAGAGAAAAAATCAGTGAGAAGTTTCATCCATATTTGTGGAATAACTGACAAATGCCTCTCTCCCTCCACTCCATGTGAAACATCTCGGGGCGAGTGATCATTAATTAATGTTACTTTCTTTCCTTTATATATTTAATACTGAACTGATCCTTTATATATTTAATACTGACTGCTCAAATTACCGAGGCATTACCTTGCTCTCTACCGCAGGTAAAATCCTTGCAAGAATTCTCTTGAACAGACTAGTACCAGCTATCTCAGAAGAACTTTTACCTGAAAGCCAACGTGGTTTTAGAGCCAACAGGAGTACAACAGATATGGTATTTGTTCTGAGACAAATGCAAGAGAAGTGTAGGGAACAAAACGAAGGGCTCTATGTAACTTTTGTTGATCTCACCAAAGCTTTTGACGCCGTGAGCAGAAAAGG
>WEIV01015434.1:43747-86534 GCA_013390005.1 Calyptomena viridis
GGAGGAAGCGGCGGTGGTGGCGGGGGCGGCGTGCCCGGCCCGGGGCTGTGGGAGGGTTGTCGGGTGATGCTTGAAATTATGAATCCCAGAAAATTCTTCAGTTTCCTAGGCTTGTGATTCTGGTCATTTTATGTAAATTACACTTTTAGGTTTCACAGATCATGTTGCCTTGGGAAACGAAGAGTGGAATCCATGGGAAGGGGACGAGAAAAACGAGCTGGCTGCTTCTCAGCAGAAATATGAAGCTCATCTTAAAATGATAAAATATGCGAGATCTCGCCTAGAACAGACCAGTCTTAGAATACAGATTTGGGGAAAAGCAGCAATTGGTAAGCAGATGTAACCACTGTCTATTAACCTTTCTGATATAACACTTTTTTCTGCTTTTTAATGACTAAACTATATGTATATCATTCAATAGTACGTCCGTCTGTAAAAAGTGTTAAGGAAGTGCTAGCTGTTTCTCAAATTTACACCAATATAAGAGTAGCTAGACTTCAGTTTCTTTGTATCAGTTCTTTTCAAGGCTGTTTTTTGCATCTGGCAAAGAAAATGTCTCAAATAGCAGAGAAACACAGTTACTTTTCTAATCCAGACTAGTTTACAGTACAACACAACGACTGGCTTCTTATCTAGCTAAAACTGACTATTTTTGTCACATTTACACTTTGTGAAATAAAGCATCACACAGTGAGAACTAAATCATTTTCTGTACTGCAGTACTACTGCCAGTGATGAGCTTGGAAACTTCTGTTGTAGAAGACACTGAGTTTCCTCTCCATGGAAACCAGGAGTCAAGGTCTCAAGCTCTTTAACTATTGCTGAAAACATATAATTTTTCTTATTTTAGCTTTTTTGAAAATGCAGAATTTCCAGCTTCAGTTAAACTTGCATGTAGCATTGTAGAACACATTGATATATTAACTGGTGGCACATTCCATCACAAAAAAAAATTGGTGTGTTTCACAAAAGCTTAAGTATGCCTGTCTTTAAATGCTGATTAATATTTGCTAATTTTTAAGTGGTATGTGTGCTGGAAAGAGCTGCTAACAGAAGTAGTAGTGTGGTGTATCTTCATCTATTGATATTTTGTCAGCCAGAGAATTTTTTAAAATGCCCCAATATGGGAGAAATTAATATGAACTAATTCAAAGTCATACAGAATTGGAGAAGCAGTGTCCCCGTTATATAAGAAGCTCTGACATTTCTTTCCTGAATTCTTATGTTGTGATGTTTTTTCATTTCCCAGAAACTATTTTATCTGCTAGGAATGTACAGTAGACAAGAGCTGTACATTAAAATTCTCCATCATGTCTTCACTTATGTAGGTCTTTACCTCTGGCAACATATTTTTGGAGGGCATCTTGAGCCAGCTGATGTGACTGCACAGTGGAGAGAAGGAAGCCAAAAAGCAGGAAGAGCATATTTCAGGTGTTGTTCATGATGTTGATTTCAATTATGTAAACTCTAACAAATAATGCACAAGTGCATTATTTTGCCTATCTCAAAGTCATAGTTATTTTAGTATCAGTTGCAAATAATTTAATTTTTTCGTGTTTGATAACTATGAAATACGTACACAATTTCTCATTTATTGACTCATATCATTTATTCATGGAAACACATACTCGATTAACCCAAACACGTCACTGTTAAAAAATAGAAAACTAGGGAGCAATTTAACCTGTTTTATGAAGGTTTTGAAAAAAAAATGGAAGGACTTACAATGTGGAGAGGAAGGGCAGCCCAGAGACCTCAGTGACAGCAGGGGAGGGATACAATCCTGAGAAAAGTCTTAAGAACTGGAGTTGGGCTCATAGTTGACAAAAAAAAGCATGGAATTTTGAGGCAAGAAGATGTCTTCTGCTACTTGGTTTCTGCTGTATTCAGGGAAAAAGGACTTTTGATCTTTTTGATCTTTGACTTACGACTTTTGATCATAAGCAAGATTGCATCAAAATCTTGATTTGTTTCTATTTATAACAAAAGCAATCTGTGAGAACTAGCATCTGGTTAGCTACTTGATAAGGAAAACAAAATTTAAAGCACTGTTTGCTTTAAAAATGGTATTGGATCAGTGATCATGCATGTTTTAACACTTGTCAAATGTTTTATATTATTCAGTGAATGATACAGAACTTTTCTCTGAAGCCCTATGTAATACCATTTGAAGGCTTTCTGTAAAGATCCAGTGAAAGCTAAAGGATTTTTTATCTGTTTGGCTAGTTAGCTAGTCTGCAATAGGTCTCCTGCAACATTAAGTCACTTGCCCCAGGACCCACCTGTTAAAAAAGTTTTCTCTTAATAAGTAAATGACACACTTAAGTGAGTGTAACTTGTGAAAAATGTGTTGTTTCAGAAGGGTGCTTTTTCCTTGCACAGTAAGATGTGGTTCTAGTTGAAATTTGCAAGTAGAGTTTGAAGTAAATATGTGATTGTGAGTTGAAATGGGTTTTTAAGTCATCACAAAACTTTATCCTTTTGAATTGTTTATCCATATATCTAATAGTGAACATGGTACAGGCCATAGAATATTTTCAGTAATGCCTGCATTACATCCATAAAAGATTAAAACAGGTTTCTAGAAAGACACATAGGCTTGATTTAGGTATAGCAATTATTAAAGACTGTCTTATGTCTAAGGAAATTGATGAAATTATGTATTCTTTTTAAATAAACAAAACAACTGTATTTCTTGTTTGCAAATAAAAGATGATCCTACAAGATCATACAGCTATGAATGATGCTACTACATCTTGGTAGTATCCTTGAAAGACCAATAGGGCTTTTCATTCACAAATTTGGAGAAAGAATACAATGCTTTCTTTGAGTAGGGACCAGTGCCTGTAGTGCTGTCTTGGTGGGAAGAGACTTTGTTGTTTCCAGAACTAAAATTTCAGAAGCTACAGAAGTCCATGACATTCGGCCCATATAGGTTATCTTCTTGCTATTCACATGAGAATTGATTTCCAGCCCTTGCTTTTCATGTTTGTAACATAAAAATAATTTGCTGCATTTACTGGGTCTGTCACTTGACTGATAATGGTTATTTTCTTTCTGGTGTGCCTGTTTCAGATGACTAATAACCTCACTTGGTTCCTCAGGGTATGCATCTCAAAGGAAGACTTCTATACTTGCATTTAAATAGCTTCTTGTTATCTTTAGATGAACCAGAGATAATCAAGTCCTTATTTTAATTTCCACTTGGATGCTAGATCCTGTAAATACAAAGCTTGAGTTTGGTACCAACATAACAAAGGTTAACTTTTGAAAGGCTAGTAGGAACTTGTGCAAAGTATATAAAATAAGCAAATATAACTGGTAGTTTAACAACTAGGCTTCAGAAATGAAATGGGAAATATTATTTTGTGATTTTGTTATGAAGAAGAATTAATATGTGATTTTGGCTGCTCACTGCTTTAAAATTTTCTAGAATTGTTAACTTTACTGTCTGGCTGAGGTAAATTATCTCCATTTGATTACTAGATGAGGTGACATATTTGGAGAATATGTGCCTCTTTGCTGTTTTTTGTGGTGTCTAATGATTGTTTATAAAACAGAGCTTGCCTAAATGTTTTTAAAGAATATCAAATCTAAAGACACAAAAATGCCAAAATATCACCTGAACATAGTTGCATGAATAAGTCCATTTTGTACATTTATGATGGAGAACAAACATATTTAATATAGATTTTCCTGGCTTCAAGTTTTCTCCAAAGAAGCTGCCTAAAGAATATGAGAAGTGTCAGCTTCTCCATGAAATGCAGGGATGTTTATTTAAAAACATGAGTGGAGAAGTACCTGCATAGCTGTGGGTTTTAATGACATGTTGGCACGTTCGTACAAGAAGCAGGAGAGCAGGATTTAGCACTTTCTTGGGCCTGAAGCAATTCACATCCTTCTCCTGTCATCTAGGAAGATGATGTAGAGTAGGGAGTGCCAAACTACTTACCTCTTATTAAGTAAGAGCATTCCTAAATTTCTGTTCCACTGAGTAACACCTCTATTTTATAAACATTCAATCCTGCCTTGTCCCTGTTAACCTCAGGTGTTCAGCAGTTAAGCCCCATTCTCCTGCCCTCTGTACACAAATTGCAACCATCTTGATTCATGCCAGAATGAAAGCATATTGGTCAACACAGTCAACCAGCAAAGGTTTTTATCTGTCAAAAAATTCCACCAGGGATAGCTTGTGGCAATTTAAATTTAATGAAATCCTTTAGTGAAGCTTTTTGAAAAATCCAAATACTGGATCCTCTTTATCTGTGTTCTTATTGACACGCTCGTAGATCTTCATCAGATAAGTCAAATGGGATAATTCGTTTCCAGCGGTGTTTATCCATGTATGTGATCAGTGATCTTACCTTGCAATAAGATCCAGTGATTTTACTGTCTATTACAGACTCTCCCAGAGAGGGAATTCATACTGACTGGTCTCCTCCAGAGTCCTCTCAAGTTGTTTCTATAGATGAGTTTGTTCTGTTGATGGGCACACCCCTTATCAAGCATAGTGTCTCTTCATAATGACAGCTGCACACTTTTTCCAGCAGTTCCGCAGTTTCATGTTCCTTCAGAATTCTCAGGTGGATGCCATCCAGGTCAAAATCCTCCATTTGATGTAATACTTGCAGTGTTTAAACTGTATTTCTTTCTGAAGAGAACGAGTTAACATCTAGGAGTCTTCCTTGCTTTTCTATTAAGTCCTATGGGGTTGGAGGGCCGTCTGTGTTGATAACTTTTTGGATTGAAGCACACAGTGTGCTTGGGCTTCTTATACGGTGTTTTTAAACAGTCTACAGTTTTTGAACTCCTTGAAAGCTTCCTGTGGTTTGGACTGCTCCTTTCCAAGTTCTTTTCTTGATTTTCTTATTTTTAGGTAGTTCTTTTATTGCATATGGAGTATCTCTACACTGGATGTTCGTGGTATTATTTCTCGTGCTGCAAGTGTTAAATTTAATCATATTGCTGTTACAGAATGGCTATGTGACTAAAATCTTTGGAATTGAGTCTGGAAGACGGAATCTAGAATAGCATATTTTTGTATTGATTCTAGGACTAGTAAGGAAGAACAAGGACTTTGTAGAGAGCAAGTCATGTATTTAGTCCAAAAAATGTAATCTCCCCATATCATCTTTGATCTTGCCTTCATGTGAGTAGTTAGTTCTGTTAGTACTACTGCCTTAATTTTGCAGCTTCTGTAATCTCTCTTACCTTTCCCAATCCCAACTGCATTCTGACTGGGAGTTAATAGTACAACCTAGTACTACTAGTACTACAATAGTACAACCACTGTGTTTTTACTATTAAAGTATGGGATTTATGAGACTTCCGTAGTGTTTCTTTTTTTCCCCACTATAATTTTCTACATTTAAACTTCACATTTTCCTACACATAGATCATTGCTTCCTGACTTGTACATCCTGTAAAGTTGATATCCTCAAAGCACTGTGTCACAGATAAAACACTTTTCCCCCAGCTCTCTTTTTGCAGGGTGATCACTGGACCATCTACATATCCAAGTCACTACTTTGAGCATTCCAAAGATCAAGGTATTCTCTCTTACAAATTCCAGTGATTCTGTTCTCATTGTCTGTTAAACTTTGGATTTAAGTCTTGATCTGATTTACATTTAATCTATTAGAAGTCTTGATTCCAAGTCATGAGGCTCATGAATCTTGGCTCCAAAATATGGCACTCTTACCAAGCCAGCAGCATGTCGGCTGACTCAGGTTTAAAATACGCTTGTCTAAGGTCAGTCTACTTCAGATAACCTCAGTGGAGTAGTTTTTACAGTTTTTGTTCTTGATAGTTTTTTCCTCACTAAGTACACTTGAACTGAAACTGTCAGTATCAGCACTTCATGAGTTAAAAACTCATGCTCATTATGAATTAAGTTTTGCTGGTAGCCGAAAGACCAGTAGCGCAGCAGACCTAGAAAACTAACACTTAACTGACTCTTGGAAAAAAACCTATTTTCTGGCCTCCACTCTTTCCTAAGCTGTGTAACTACTACTCCTTTGCCTTTGGTCAATAATCTCTTAGCACACTAGTGAACTGAAGAGCAGGAGTAAACTAGCAAACTCTGGTTTGTTTCTTTGCAGTTCATTAATGGCTTTTGTCAGATACATGTAAATTATTAAAGATTTAATGATTTTGCTACATGACTGAAAGATCTAGAAATGCCATTTTCTATCTATAATGTTTGTGTTTACTAGAATATAAAACCAACCTAAATTTACATTTAGATACCTCTTGTGTTATTGATTGTGCTCAGTAGAAATTTAACCAAAATTACTGAGAAAAGTGGTATGCCAGCTAACTGTCTCTCTAGTGATACCAGGTTTGGTATATTCACCAGGTTTTGGGGAGGGCCTTTCTCTTGTTCTAATACAGCATTCATTGGTTATTACTGGAATTAAGAAAATATTTGACCTTTTGTGAACATCAAAGTACACCTCTTTTTTAAAGTAATTGATTTACACACATTTTGAGGTTTAAGTGTGGTACTAGTTCTGATTTGTTGACAAAATGCCTATTTAAGTCTAAATCTTTTTCCGAAATGAAAGAGGAAGGCAGCCATACTCCTGTGTTAAGCAGGAGATACTAACAACAGAAGTGGCTACAGTTTGCAGTATATTGATGAAATAATAGTCCCAGGAGTACAGACTGTGTAGTAAGGATACTTAGAGGATTAAGGTCAATTAATTTGTCTTACGAGTGTTTACTGTTTGCATTTTGGTTTTCTCAGCTTCCTCACTGGCCCATCGGTAGTTCCCGGCTACTTCTCGGTGGAAGCGGAGCACGTCGTGGTGGTGCTGAACGGGAGGGAACAGGCGAAGGTCGCGGTCGCCACCCAGTGGCTGCAATACGCACAAACGCTGGTTCAGACCCACAAAATCCGGCACGTGGCGGTGGTGCTGCTTGGAAACGAGCACTGCAGCAACGGATGGATTCAGCCGTACCTGAAAAGAAACGGAGGATTTGTAAATCTGCTCTTCGTTACCTATGACTATGCGCTCGTAAATGAAGAAGATATTTTCCAGTGGCCTTTAGGAGTAGCTACGTAAGTCCTATAGACAGTTGCAATTGAACTATTGTTATGCATGAGGTATGGAAGATATGACTGCGTGTTACTGCTGATGCCCAAAACTATTATAGTAAGTAAATTATAGAATGTGATCCTATTAATTATTTAATAAATCAAGCAGTTTCAAATAAATCTTTGAAAATTGCATTTAGCGATAAAAATGGGAACAGGAAAAAAATAGTAGCTTTAGGGAGCTTGAAAGGTTGTCTGTTTCTTTTTCTTGAGTAGATTTGCTCTTGAGATTTAACGTAACTGCTGATGTTGTATGTGCCAGTGACATGGGGATTCAAAAGTTATTGATGTAATTAAACTCCAGTTGCTGCTTGTTCTGGAAAGGAAAGAGGTCATACTGGTGGTACTTTTTTAACCCCTATTATGGCTGTCAAAAGGCAATAGTGTACTTCCCATTTTGAGTTACTATACTTCAGTAGCACAGTAGCATAAGCTGGCTTAACTGTGTGTTTATGAAAACATTTTCATTGTACTTAACTGCTCAAACTACTTATGTGGAATAAATAAAGGTTCCGTTCAGTTAGGTGCACTTTTACTTCTTATTAACAGAGTTAATAGTGTTTTAGCTACTTGTCACGGTAATGTAAGATGAAAGAAGTGCAGGATTATTTTCCTATCTTGTGTGTGTTGAGTTTGAATTATTCCCTTTCCCGTATTGATCCAGTCGGCTCAATAAACTGGAAAACTGTATGGAGTTTTTTTATATATGGCTTGAACTTGCTCACAGTGTCTCTGAAATATGATAAATTTGGATTCTTGATGATTCAGAGAATTGTTGGCATTGGAAGTTATTAAGCAAAAAGAAGTTGAGTTTTGAGATGCAGAGGTTAGGGTTACAGTTAACAGGAAGCAACAATATTTACAATAATAAACTAAGGTGCAAAACTGCATGGAGAAAAAAAGACAATGGGATTTTCAGCTCTCGCAGACCAACGACTGTAAAAAATGTAGTTAAACGTGTGAAAATGTGCCATATTTTCCAAGTGAAGAGAGAAAATGAAGATGTAGAATGCTGAAAAAAATATTTTTTGCAAGGGAAAAAATGGTTCTCAGAAAGTAAGTGAATTAACATTCATCACGCAGGAGAAGAATGAGGAAAGGCCTGTTCCCTCAAATAATGTACAACAAGCTGTTTAGTAGCCAAAAGATTAGATTATTGAAGTCCACTCAAACCAAAGTGAGATTTTGCTTTGAGAGGTTACCAGTGGTGTTTTCACTTGATGGGCCAGGTCAGAGGTTAAGGTAGCTGAGACCATAGTTACCATTAATGTGGCCATTTCAGTCAAAACTTGTGGTTGCATCAAGAAAAGCTGCTTTGGAAAAACGTGTAATCAAGGACATTTTGTAACTTGCACACATAATATTTTGAAAATAACATGTTGGATAAAAGATATAAATATTTTGGAAAGTCTCTGAAGAGAGTGAGGGCGACAAAGAGAATAAAGACCTGCTTTTAGGGCAGGACTTGAAGTGATTTGCTTATGGGTCTGTCTGTGTTCATGGAAGTGGATTGGCAACAAATTGGTGCTTTTAGTCTAAAAATCCGATGCAGTAAAGATGAAATTGTACAAAATGTTTTTCCTTTGACTTAAAACATACAGTTGTCTAATTTATGCATTGTTTTTACAGCTACAGAAATTTTCCAGTTGTAGAACCCAACTGGTCAATGCTACATGATCCAAGATCGTATCTATGTAATTTCTTAGGAACAGTTTACAAGAACTCTTCTAGAGAAACCCTAATGGAAGTTCTGAAGCAGGATGGGCTTGACAAACTTTGCTGGATTGCAGCCAGAGAACAGTAAGACTTTAATTTGCTTTGTGAAAATATTAGGCTTTTTTCCCTGGTTCATTATTACCAATCTTTTCTTGAGTGTTAAAAATAGCACAAATAAAGGTAATCATAATTAAAGCAGAGAAGATTGTTGAGACTTTCTGTGTAGGTCTTCATAACATAACAGCATTTCTGTTGCTATATTTTATATGAAGTATATTTCTAAATGTATAGAAAAATCTCCTACATATGCAACCATCAAAGACCATATCTTTTTTTTCTTAAATACATTTGATTATGGTGGGAGAAAAAATATTTGTCATGTATTTTGTGTGGTTTAATATCTTTAGTAGAAGAAAGAAGACAGCAGTGTTTTGTTGTGTTCCGTATAAGACAGAGGATTTAATCTGTACATCACAGTTGTTTTTATTTCAAGTAGGTGGAATGGATCTTTTGACTAAGAAAAGTAGGGTTCTGATTGTATTTCTTAACTTTGAAAAGCAACACCTATAAAATGTTTGATAGCAGGCACAGCAGTGCTTAGGAAGACTTCAGTTACCCTGATGAAGAATTTCAGGAGATGGATTGTATCTGTGACATATACTCTTATCTCACAGACAGTCTGAGGCACTTCAGGCAGATGGATTCTGCTTCAATGGATTGCTTTACATCCTAACTTTTGAAGAGCAAATCTCTACTGATTTAAAGTATTTGAGGACAAAAAAAGTCTTTAAAAAGTCTGTGGAGTGTCTCCCTGTTTGTCTATTTCCAAACTGTGCTGTGAAGTAAATTGACATGTTATCCAAGTCATGCAGAAGATTTAAAATGGCATTTCAGTTTGTTTCTTACACTTCTAAGTATTAATAATTTCCTAAAAGGACCACATCTAACACAGTTATAATCTTATTTTTGACAGTGACATTTTCAATAAATTTTTAGAAGACTCTTCTAAGAGCAGTTAAGACTAAAAGTAAATGCCTGTTGATTGTGTGTGTAATATAAAATGCTTACATTGACAGCACTTTCAGTTTTATAAATAATTGAAATTGAATCATATCACTATTTCTTCATTGCAGTGCCTGTGGGAAAAATATTAATTTTCATTGCCTTTACTTTCCTAGGTGGCAGCCTCAAGAAACAAATGAAAGTTTCAAAAACTATCAAGATGCCTTGCTGCACAGTGATTTGACATTGTGCCCAGTGGGAATAAATACAGAATGTTACAGAATTTATGAAGCTTGTTCATATGGATCTCTGCCTGTTATAGAAGATGTAATGACACCGGGTGATTGCGGAAATTCATCAATGTACCACAGTGCTCCATTACAATTATTAAAAACCATGGGGGCTCCATTTATCTTTATTAAAAACTGGAATGAGCTTCCTGCTGTTCTAGAGAAAGAGAAAAAAAAGAGTTTACAAGAAAAGATTCAAAGGAGAAAAAAGCTTTTAGAATGGTATCAAAACTTCAAAGCACGGATGAGACAGAAATTCATTACTACTTTGGAAAATTCATTTTTTCCCAGTGATAAAGGATAAATTGTCCCTTTTGAAAACCTAGAATAGATTGCCAGCTTAATTTCCATCAACCTTCTGAGGCAGCTTTTACAGAAAAGTAATCTCATGGGGTGGATGCATTCCTTTTAAAGTCAACAGAATTGCTCTGGCTTGGCCAAGAGCTTCATTTGTCCCTCCATCCTTAACGATTTTCAGAGAGGTTGTTGACTTAGTAGGATGGTACTCTGCAAGGATGACAACAATCTTATTACTATTGTCACAATTTCCATGCTGCTGTGTGACTTGATAAAATTTTTTTAGGAGAATATCTTTGAGCATGTGAACTTTTTAAAATCCAATATAAGAACATCAACTGTGTTTGAAGAAAAGAGAAGAATTAAAGGTGTATGGCACAGGGTAATTTATTATTACAGCAAAATTGCCAGGTTTAGCACAGCCTGGTAAGTGCTTGTTTTGAAAATGTGAACTGTTTATTTGATTGTCATTTCACTTCCAAGAAAGTGGCCATAAAGCTAATTAAAGACTGTGGAATAAAAATGTATATTTCAAGGTAAAAATAGAGAAGTCTTTCTGAGAAATACTTCATAGCAATGTTTCCCCTTCAGATATCAAAATGGCTTTCTTTAACTTCTGTTTAGTCTTGGGACGTACTGTTCTGTGTTTCTGCTGCAGGAGTATTCATTGCCTGCAGTTCCAGCTGAACATACAGTACATTCTGAACACCAGGCCTTAAACATGAACCTGCTTGTAGCTTATCTGATTTCTCAAGATCTGCTGAAACTTGTGAACTTCAAAAGAAGTGTAATATTGCATCTTTATGAAACTACGTGAATCACAAATAGTTTCAATGCTTTTTTTGTTAAATGTAGACAAAGGGATCTGTTACTGCTCTTGCCCATCAGAAACGAGTCCATGCTGTTACCCGTGTGTTTGGTTGAGCAGTATGACTGCATACACACCACTGTCATACCAAAGGGAGTGTAACAGACACTATTCTGTTTACAGCAGTGTGACATACGGGTTCATTCTCATGCAGGAATTCGAAGGCCAGTGCAACTCTACAGCTAAGTACTACTCACTTTTGTAATGACACTGTCTGAGTTATGTGTCACAAGAGCACTTCGGTGGCTTTTTTTTTTCAGTTTTCTTGCATACTTTCTGTACAACACCTAAAAAAATCAAACCTCAAAAAGTAAAAACAGTGGGGTTTAGTTTGCTAAAAGTGGATCATATTAATGGTGTCTTCTCATGCTCAGGAATAAGGTATGTTTCAGAGATTGCATTCCATATGCTTAGAAGATGGTCTCAGAAGACAAATGATCTAAATCCAAATAATCTGAATTATATGTCTAATGTAAATAACTTGTGATTGTCATCCACCTGTTTTGTCCAAAGCATCATGTAGTTGCAATGCAATACAAACATTCCCCATTCAGCTGAGACTGCAAGTACAGTCATCACAGCTCAGCCTTGAGTTGATGAGCACTGCTTGGAGGTGGACCTTGTTGGGCCAAATTTACTGTAAATTTCCACACTGGGGATCTGAAGTAGTCCATCAGTAGTACCCAGCACTTGGAGAGTTAGAGGAAGCTTGAGTATGTGTTTGGGTTGGAAGGGGCCTTAAAGATCATCTGGTTCCAGTCCCCTGTCCTGGGCAGGAATGCATTTTGCTAGATGAGGTTGCTCAAAGCCCCATCCTGCCTGGGCTTGAGCACTTCCAGGGATGGAGCATCCATACCTTCTCTGGACAACATTCCAGTGTCTCACCACTGCAATAATGTAATATCATTGTTGTATTTTCCCTCTAGTAGAATCTTTATTTCTACACAAGCTACAAAACTGCAGAGCGATGATCTAGAGCAGTATCTTTCAACTTGTCATCAGCAGATCCTTCTGCAGTCCTCCAGGATTTCAAGGAACTACAGAAAAAAACCTGAGAGGTCTTTACTAGTCAGCTGAGATTCTTATAAAAGGCTTAAAAAATAGTGGTATGCAGGTTGAAGTCTGCAAAACAGTATGTTACTTGGTCATCAGTAGAAGAAATATGCTGCTATTCATGCATTCATTTCTAAGTAATTTTGTGAGTTTTTCCAAACTCACAGCAATTGTATCTTAAGGGAGGCCAAGACATGCACCAAAGTTTTCGCAGAATTTCACATTGCAGCTGCTTGCCTGCTTTGGGAATTCAAAGGGAAATAATTGGCACTTGGTCTATTTAGCAAATTCTTGACTCTTCAAATTCATCTCTTTTAGTCCAATAGGAATTAGCACCAGTAGGGGTTTTTTGTGTTCTATTTCCAGTGCTGATGGAGCAAAGAGAGCAAAACATCTTGAAGCCAAGAGAGGCTTCCCAATACATTAGGCAGGTTGCTAATGTTTTCTTATTCTAGTGTCCAGCTTGTTGGAGAGATTGTATTTCTCCTGTTTTTACTCACTGATACTCCTTGCTCTATTTGGATCCAGAGATGAGCAACACAGTAAAAGGGACCTTGGCAAAGAAAGGATGAGACTGAAGGGGGAAAGACTGAGGAGTGCAAGAAATCAGAGAGGATGTCTTATCAGTGATAGAGGAAACTGATTGAAAAGAAGGGAAGTGGTTAAGCCACTGTCAAAAGATGGCACAATACATCCATGTATGAGTAGATAGTATCTCCTGTCAGTGAGAAGATGAGCCAATTTGGTTGTTTAATACAGAGAGGAGAATGCATACTCTGCTTTTGCAGTTAGTCCTTTGGTTTGAGGCTGGGATGGTGAAGCACAGCCTTCCAGAGCAGAAAACAATGCCTCTCATAACTGGATGCCGTGTCTTGGAGAGGGACTTCTGCAAGGAGCAAACCTGCCTGGAGTCAAGAATGCCAATTGTAGAATCACATATTAACACAGATTGCTAATTATGCGGTATTTTGCATCATGCTTAGATTTGTATGTGGAATATATAACTAACGGTTTCATTATCAGAAGTGTTTCCTGCTAATGAAGACTTTACATATTAAGATGGATTGCCTTGCTATAAGAAGAAACAAATCCAGCTTGTCCCAACTTAGTCTAACTCTCCTATATTACTCTGCTCCCATTAAGAGCGGCTGTGAACACGTGGTATAAACGGTTTAAAAGATCAGCTTCTAGACAGCAATATGTTTCCAAAGCAAGTTAACCAGTCTTCATAACTGTTTGTTATCCTGTAGATAAGGAAGTGGCTTGCAAAGGATTCAGTTGCCATTTGCTTACCATTCTTGGATACTGAAGTTGTGATAGTATATTTCAATAGTTAGGTTTTCCAGTATTTTTAGATATCATCTCTCCATGACTGAAACTTATACAAGGAGTGATACAACTAAGAGTTTTCTAGAAGCCTTTCTCACAGCAATTACTAAGTACGAATTAGGATTACCATGTGCTGGAATCACCAGTTTCTCTTTTGGCTTACTGCCCTCACCAAAACACTTGCAAAACCACAGAAATAAAATCTTGTTACTTCTTGGCAAACCCTGCATGTTAGTAATAACTACTAAGAGCTGGGCAAACTCAGGAGCAGCTTGCATGCTAGTGAGTCTTAAAATATTTCCAGGAATTCTTCCCACTGTGATTGGAAAAATGAAAGATGATTGAACAAGATTATGCTTATTTTGGACTGTTCATAAAGACTGATGTTGGGAGAGGCAAAAGTATTTCAAATGCAGTTCCAACTGTGCCATAAAAAGTCTTGCTTCTAAGAAAATTGCTACCATAAGGCATGTTGGGCCATTTCCCAGAGCTAAAAAGGAGTATGTAGTGCTGTGAATCCTACACAAATGGTTTGAAGAATCAGACAAAAAGAAAAAAAAGAGCTGATGTGATGAAAATGTGCCTGAAAAAATGATGTCTGCATTTTATCCCAGGACTTCTTGTTTGTTGGGTTTTTTTGCTGAGTCCAAAAATGTAAGTTACAAGCCCTTCTGAGGTCACTCCAAAGTGATGCTGTAAGAACGAAGCTATGCAGCAAAAGTGACAGTGGTTCTAAACTCTTCTCATTCCAGCAGTTTATGGCATTAGAAAGAATTACATAAATTTCTCCTCACCAGACCATAAATCATGATAGTCCTCTGATAAAGAAATAGGTGCAAAAGGGTGTGCTACTGATAGATATTTAAACTCTTTGGATGGGCCAAATTTCAGGATTTCTTCAGTGTCTCCAGAACAATAAAAACTGGTAAATGGTTGTCAATATGTCTTACAAATATAAATTTCTTTCCAATCTTTACTACTAATCTGAGCATGGAGGGCTGCTTTGAGTGTTAAAATCTCTCCATGTGACTGTAGTTTTAAAGAATGTAAAAGCTGAAAGGCACTAGAGGTAAAATCTGAGGGCCAAGAAGAATGCTAAAGAGAAAAAGATTAATGCCTATATACATTTTGGGTTTATTTAATTCAAGAGTTTTAAGAGAAATCCATCTGAGAACTGTAACTATGTGGCAGTAAAATGGTGAAGCAGATTATCAAAACAGGCTATGTAACATTAGTCCCCTAGGGTCTGGTGGTTCAACTTGGCTAGTATTTGGCTAGTATTTTAACCATCTCTGATTCAAGGTCCCATAAAAAGGCCTTGGTCTTCAGAGAAAACTGCTACACGTGTTGATAATCAAGAACCTGTTAAGATTGCTGTAGTTCAGTACCCAAAAGCCAGTGCCTGGTGTTGAGAAGCTGGCCACACAGCCAGGTATTTGTACAGTACCATCTCCTACTTCCTAATTGTGTTGAGTGCCCTCATGCATTGCTATTCACCTTTTCTAAACATCCTTGGGTCCTGAGTGCAACTCCATGAATGCTGCTATAGTAGAATGCAAGATATTTCTGAAGATCCATATTCCCACAACACAGATGTGTTTTGTCAAGCATGCCATGAAATAACATGACTCATTCTTTTAGCCAGTCTTATACCACCTTAATCACACAAGGATGGCTTTGGATAACTATCCTCAAATTGCTTCCTATATTCAGCACAGTCTCATTTGCCAGTGCAAAATTTTTGGATTCCACATGACACCGTTGTTCTTTTCATCTCCAGGAATATATAATTTGTAGCTTGGGCTGCATTTTTAAAACAAACAGAACTGAAGCACTATACAGAGTTTCCATTAAATATATGCTTCCAGAAGATACAAGATGCAAAATGAATGCATCAAGCAGAAATGACTCATTCTCTAAGATACAGATGAAGACACAGCCTATTGAAAGACAGCAAGCTGTGCAGGTGGCCAGAAATAAAAATCTCTGAATGACTGATATTAGCCTGATTCTTTCAGATTTAGCTATTCGAACAGCATCAATCTGTTAGTCATATTTTGAAGTTTGCTGTATCAAAAGGTTTTTTTCAGGGCCCAAAATGCAGTGTTTCTACAGAAGTGATTTATTTCTTTTCATGTTTTTCCTGCTGCAATGGAGTGTTTTTCTGAAGAATAACGGTAGTCCATGGCCATGAGTGGAGATCCACTTCAATATTTTCATAGGAGATGCTGAAACATCCTCCTCTGTGGCTGCTTATTTAATACGTTTTAGTGTTTATGACAACCTTTATCAGCAATGGGGCTACCACGGTGCCATATATTAATGCACAAAGTACTCTGGGATGTGGAACGCCCAGCTTCAAGCCTTTGGTCTAGCTTGGACACTGCCACTGCCCACCTGCAATTTCAGAAACACAACCACAGGGAACTTCTATGTTCAATCTCTTTGCTCCTATTTTTGACAGGGAGTGGGGAAGGGGATGAGTGGGACAGTAATAGGCTCCTGAGGTATTGTCATTCTCTCTGAATATGGAAATGGAGAATTAAGGACAGCTCTGTTTCCCACAAGGGGAAATGGAATGTACTGATTAATTGTAGGAATTTAAATTGTGCTTTACACTTCCCTCAAATGCTAGCATAGCTGTAAGAGCCAGTGATGTGTTCTCTGGTATGCAGTCTTTAATTGCATGTACCTTTTTGCTGAAGGGTTTAATTTATTAATTTAATAGCATTTTATTAATCTGTCAATACAACCATTTGGTGGTGATTGTGGAATCATGATTGTTTAACAGTGAAAACTAAATAATTTTACTAATGCTAGAATTGACAATACTCCATCTGATGAGTACACAAGCAGGGATCTGCACCTTATGCCATGTACCAATTTTCCTCCCTTACTGTGTCTAATCAGACTCTGATTGATTCTTCTTGAGTGTCTCTTTTGTTTGCTGACCCTCTTTTCACATTGTTATTTTGAGATTATAGCAAATTACTTTCAATCTGGTAGGGATATAATTTCCTCGTCCCCGTGGAGAATTTCCACTGGGTACCCAATCTCAGTATAGATGTAACTAGGATTTTGCTGAATTTCTACTGTAGCAGAACCCGTGCTGGTTCACAGCATGCTGCCAAAACATCACTCTGTAGGATATTATGTCATTTGAGTGCTTGTTTCTTAAACATTTAGTCTGTTGTTTAAGATTTTTGCCTGTCTGTATTAAGAGTTCAATGAAAAGGATTATGTATGTAGGAGAGAATAGAGGACTCAAACATCTCTTTGCTTTCCATCTTACAGCAAGGAATGCTCCTCATTCTCTGAATGAAACTTCACATGCAGTTATAGATACCTGATTACAGCTTATGGTGTTTGACACCAAAGTCTTAGACATTGGCTCATGACTTTTGGAATCTGAATTCAATTCCACACAATATAAGTTACCAAGGGGCAAATCCACCAGAGGACATTCACATCCAGTATAGAACCTAGGGCAGGTCTTAGATTCACTGTCCAAAGGACCAGCCCTTCAACTAATGCTGAGATAGCCTATGGTCTTCAGCCTGCTCATGAGCTGTGAAACACCAGAAATGGTCCTTAAATCTGTTGCTTTTTTTTGTTTTTCAATTGCAAATGCACATTCCTCACATGCAGATAAAAAAGAAGTTCCTCTGCTGCCAGTGTTTGTGATGAAATGAGATCACCTCCTTTGCTGTTTGTTTTCAGTAAAGAATTTACAAACATGAAATACAACTTCATTAAAAAATTATCTATCTGGAAAGTATTGTACTATTATTTCCTCCATCATCAAAGAGCAGTATGATGTAAAGTGGAGGATAGACTCTCCCTCTGCCCCACAGCTGTTGTGTGCTCCTTTGGTTTAAAAAATACTAGTTATTCCAGAGCTCCTACACTCTCACCAGTGCAAACCTTTCTGCTTCTTGTGCCTCCACATGCCCTCAGCCCCCTGGTCTGGTCAGGGCTGAACAACTCGATGCTTTTTTCCAGTCAAATGTCACTCCTCAGAGTATGCATTATCATGTTCATTTTCCTCTGGGCCTATTACACATGGCCACAGCATGCCTAATGCACACTTACTGGGTTGGATTCTGCAAAAAGGAAAGGCAACCAGTTTGGTTCAAAAAGCAGCACCTCTCCAAAGGAGGGGATTGTGCTTGTACTTTCATGTCACTGTTCAGGCATGAGAGCATTTCCCCAAGACATGTGAGAATGGGGCACACTTCCCTTCTCCACCTCTGAAAACTTGAAGCCACATCTTCCAGCTCCAGAATGAGAAATGCACAAAGTGTCAGCGTAGACTGGAATTGGCCTTTCTCTGTTTAGTCATCCCACTCTTCACAAAATCTTGCAGTACTCACTAGAATAACAAATACATGTGTATTGGTTATGGCATCCACCTAGAGGACAGGCATTCTGAGTTCCCGTTTCTATTCCAGATGTTCATGTATTTCAGGAAGCAAAATCACCAGCCATCACCAGTTTCCCATCACTTGTTGCATCCTCCCCCCCATCTTTTACAACAACTCACTTTTGCAGGGATTGAGATGTGTAGCTCCATGCTGGGAACTCTGCTGCAGAGATCACACACCTAAACTGAACACTGCAACACTGGGTGTGACACCACTGCCATGTCCTGGCCAAACGAAACCCAGCACACCTCTGTGCCTCTGCTCCAGTGTGAGTGAGGGACACTACACTTATACAGCATAAACCAGGGCAGGGCTATAAGCAGCTTAGATCTGAAAGCTGTAATGCTACATCCCTCCTGCATCCACATGTGGCATGTCCATAAGCCTCTCATGTTCACAAGCAGCAGCAGCCCGATGTGCACAGCAGTCCCTTGGCTTGCATGGTTCCCACTGGCTCCTGTTCTTGCAACATGCCTGCAATGGCAATGTAAATGGGGAGACAGCTTGAACAATGTTGAACCATCTCCAAGTATAAACACTTTAGAAACAGAACAGCAGGAGGACTGTACCTAACTGGCTTCACAAACCACTCTCTGCCAGTTTTCCTGTTTGTAGAAAAGGAGTATTTCCCCCACTTTCCATGGATGCAGCTGTTGCAAAGCTGTACTGATCTGGTGTTTGGTCACTAGGCAAATGATTCAGAGTGTTGTACAAATCTGTACATGCAATCCTTGTGTTGGACAACTATACATTTTGAAATTTGGGGAGTTTGAGTGTGCCTTTCTATCACTATCCCAGCAATTTCTACCTGGGTTAGTATTTTCTGATTGTGAGTTTTTTATATGGTTTATAAATGCATTTAAAACAATTTTTCAGAAACAGAGCTGACAACTGGATATAGTACTTTTCTGTTTAATACTTAAATCAAGTACTTAACCTACTTCTGGGTCTATAATAAGACATTTCTGCTGTACACAGCAACTACCAATCTCCCCCTTTTCTTCTATTGATTTTAATTAGAGTATTTCAATTATTGACTAAATCTCCTTCACACAACACTAAATTGTTTTATCAAAGGAGCACAGCTTTTCCCTGTTGAATTCACAACTTACCAGTAACACCCTCTCCTTCTAGCATGTTGATTGCTCCAATCTTTCATTAGAGGTGGCTCTTCTTCTCAGGGCTTTGACTAATTTTGGTTCCTGAGACTACAAAGTCATACTGCAAGACTACTCATGATCATGGCTATCCTTCTGCTACCTTCTGCTACAAATAGAGGTAACAGATGATTCTGAAGAGAGACATGATTTTGTTATGATTCAAAATCATAACCAGATGATTATCATGATAATCATGACCAGAATTCACTTTGATATATGTAGTCTCAGTATGAGAAGTATAAATCTTTCAAAAGCTTTGTTAATGGTTTGTCAGTTGCTTAACACAGCAAGCATAATGTAATGTTCACATGAAGCATGTGTTGGACGGAGGCAGAAAGGAGAGAGACACGCGCTCTCTGTATATTTTATGAACTTGCAGCAACACTTGACAAAGGAAAAGTTAGACATTTCAAAGCCTGAGATCTTTGTGAACTCCAGTTTAAACTATTCAATCCAGATTATCAGTAGGTACATCAAACAGATGGACATTTTGTCACATGGGCAACACTGTAGACACCACATGCTTGTATGTCCTTCACAGCAAATATCTGAGGGAGCAATGTGAACTCAAAGAAGATACCAGCTGTGCTCCTGTGAGTTTCGCCAACATTGTGTNCCTATATCCATTTCCTGTTTATCATCCAAGTTTGTTTGTTCCTGCTGTACTTAGGGTTGGTAATTCTGGTTTATGCTTCTGATAAAAGCTGAATCAGGAATAGGGAAAAAATTCGCAGAGATTTCTTATTTAAAGTCACATGTAATTCCTTTAATTAAAAGTAGATGAACTCTTGCTCACCCTTTTTTTTCCTCCATGGCCTTTTCACAGAACTTGAGCTTTGCTCAAGAAACTGAATAAATACAAACTGCAGAGAGCAGAACTTTTATTTAAGCAATAAAAAAAGCAATACTGCAATCCTCAATCAAAGGAAGTTTAAGAAAACTATGTCATCTAATGGTCTGGTAGAACTCTTTTTCTTCCAAGAGCTGCATTTGTCAAGAAAGGACCAATCGGGTAAATATATCTCTTTTATCTCACAGAATCACTATTTTCTCCTGAAAATAGCAGGAAGGAAGGAAGGACCGACTCTTAGCCCTGCACAGGACATCTCCAAGAGTCACACACTGTGCCTGAGAGTGTGTCACCATTTATCTCGAAGTCACTAATGGCTTGAAAATAAATGGTTACAGTGGATTGCTGCTCTGTGAAGGCAGAAAGAGCCTTGCATGTTGGTATTTGCCATGCCAAACAACTTTAGTCTGGTAAACACAACCACCAGCACATAAAGAGCTGTAACATGTAGGGAGAAAAACCAGCATTACTATGAGGGATTTCAACAGGAGTAATTTAAACACAAGACTCATAAAGCCAGAATGAAATATCCTTTAAATTCTTCAGCATTTTAAGTGATGATTTACTAACAAGCAAACTACTGCATCTAGTGTCAGGGGATTCTAGTCTTGTAAAAACTTCATCTTGCAAAGGAGAGGAGAAAAGACTGTACAAAAGCAAAAAAGCAACAGTTGTTTAGGTTACACTGGCAGTGTTTTGGCCATAAACAGCCTGTTTGCTATGGAGCAGAATCTCAGCCAGCTCTGCAGACTTTGGCGATTGCCCTATAGGAAAAAACTCCATCTGAGTTTGAGGGGTTCCAGCACTGCAAGTTAAATACTTAAGTACTTAAATACTGCACTTAAATACTTAAACCAAAATTGGACCTATTTCTGAAAAACATGTTCTATTTCAGTCTGAACTACTGGACCTGAAGCAGCCATTAATTCCCGAAATCTCATGCTCTGTATAATGCAGGAGATCAGGCTAGGAGATCCATAGTGACTTCTTAGTAACTCAGACTTACTAACTATGAGCCTTGATGTAGGCAAGTGTTGTAATTTATTGGTATGCCATATGCCCAAACACTTTATATTCTCAGTGAAAACACTGTAAGTTAAACTTTAGAAATGCAGTTTAATTGTAATGTTTGAGATTCTTTATATACATCTGCCTTTAGAAGGAGGCACTCAGTTTACATTTTGCTGTATATGCTATATTTTACTTAAACAGAGATCAGCAGTCTTTTCTAACAACCAGATAATGTGAAGTATCATGGCAAATATAATAGGAATTGTTTTCATATAAGTAAGACTAAAGAAGAGACAAGTAATCCCCAGGGACCACAAGCCAGTGTGTTTACAAAAATAAAGGAGGAATTGGCATGATGTCAAGCCGCTCTAGAACCTACACTTGGTTTTCAATGTCTTTTTTGACAGCTTTAATTTTTTTATTCCTAGTCCAGACAGAATGTCAGGTCCCTAGAGCTTTAACCAAATATTTAGAAACTATGTGCTCTACTAAAAAAGCCAAACAACTTTAGTCTGATGTTGTAGATTCAGCATTGTGAGGATGAACTAGTTATCATTCTAGTTTGGCACTGAGACACCTAGATTTTACAGAATATTATTGAATCAACAACATGTGAGCTTTACTGTTACAGATGAATACCAAAAGGAGCTTGAAAGGTTAGTAGAGTCATTGTTTTTATTCTGCTGGCAAAGCAGGATCCTGTGTCTATCAATCAACCAGATCAGCTAGTCAAAATTCCAAATGGTCTTTTATTTGTCTATAACTTTTGAACCATCCTTTTAGAAGATACTATTACACTACTCAGTGCCATCACAAATATTGCCTTGAGTCTTGTCAAAACAACATATTCTATATTTCTTGTCAACTGTACTTCCTGATGCATTTTATTTTAATACAGCCACAGGAAAAAATTAAAATTCTCCATAAAACACCCAGTTTGAGCCATTTTAGAATAAGCAGAACCATGTTGATAATGGCATAAAGAAAGTGAGCTTTAAGCAAGCGCTGAAGTATATTCGGACTCAATTCTTGCTCAGCAGGGTCTCTTAAATGACATTCATGAGATGAAAAGTCAAGTCACCCTGAAGTGGAAGAAAAAAACCTATATTCTTTCTGGGAGAAACCCTCTTCAGAAGCATTTCTTGTATCTTAGCAATAGTATATTTAACAATGCACTGATTTTTTTTTATTTTTAATTTATTTTTAAATCTTGTTTTCTACTGGTTACTTACTGGACTTAGTTGATGAGCAGACTGTGCATAGGCAGCTGGAGGAAAAGGATGCTTCCCTTAGCATCTCTGGCCCAGCAGCACTGCTCACAGCGCATCGCTCTCAGAGGAATCACTGCAGTACCTTGCTGTTATATCTCTATAGAGAGAAAACTGGCTGAAAAGTCAGTTTATCATTACTATTTTTCAGCTGTATGGGATTATTTTAAAAAAGAAAGTTTTATTTATCTGATATAAACAGAAAAATTTTATAGATTTCCTCATCTTACAAATATTCCTCATGTTGTGTGTTCTTTAAAGTTATAGGGGGTAAATTATAACAGAGTGTGTGTAATCTACCAGTGACACACCTCAATGCTTAAAAGCCTTTGATCTCCAGCCTTGGGTATATCAAGAACTAAGTATGTTTTGCTTAGATCATCCTGTTCACTTCCCCACCACAGAGTGCTCAAGCGCCCAAATCTGCCCCCACTGAAGTGGAAGGCAAAGCTACAACATTAATTGGTGTTTGCAGAAGTTGGCAATGGAGACGTTTTTCTTTCACAAACAAAAGGTCAAATTAAGCACAGGAAAGAGTCTCATAGCTGTTTGTGAGGAAGATTGGGATGGTGGAGAGAGACCCAGATCTGGTGATAGTTTCTGGTTCTGCCAAAAGGTCTCCATCACTTACACATACCAAGTACAGCTACACTGTTAATCCAAGCCTGGGCTGGCTTGCTGTAGCTGTTCATTTGTGCCAGCCCCCTCTCAGCTTCTGTTTTCAAGACAGCTAAATTTGCATTTACACTATAGATGTTGTTTCACAGCACAACTTTCCACATGGCAGGTGGTTTTCTAGTAAGATGACATTTTGTTCCTAATTAACGTCTGCAGTCCTTTGCTCAGGCTAGGTGATCAAAACAAGCCTGCCAAGAAGAAAGAAAAAAAGAATTCACAGCTTGAACACTGGGCCAGCTTTCCTAACCGTTTCAGACAATTAGTTCTAAAGCTGATGTAAAATGTATCCTTCCTTCCTGTTTCTCTTACATCTGTTAAAATATTATTATATTGCCTTCCTCAAGATCATGGACGGGCTGAGACCATTGGAGAGCAAGCTGCTCTGGGTAATTTAAAGGGGGAGGTAGCCCCTCTGTTCTTCTTTTTCTTCCTCAATGAATTTTCATTTGTGTATAATGAAAATCAATGCTGAGCTGCTGTGTATCGTTAGAGAGTTTACAAGTCCATCCATGGAAAGGAGATCTTGAAAGAGGATAACCTTTCCAAATTCATGATCCCTTTTGGATGATGGAAACCAGAAGACAGTAGGTGGCAACTGATGTTGGCTAAATCAGTGGGGCTCTAGAAAACCACCGAAAACAAGGTCTGCATCATTTATAAGCTGGGAAAGGGGAGTTGGTCAACTTTTCATTTACTAAATCCTGGCTTTGAACTTAGATTTTTAGATGACCACTATGTGATTGGGAGATCCTCCTACTTAACACCACACACATACAGCCACATGCACGCTGCTCATCATGAGCAATAGCTTCGTTTTATTGCCAGAAGCTCTAGTTCCAGAAAGCAAGCTGGAAATGGCTATATGCAGACACATATTGTGGTATATTTTGAAACTGAAGTGCAAATTAGACTGCATGAGTGGAGACAAAGCCATTATTCACATGCGAGGGTGCAACATGACTCTGATTCAGCCTGTCTCCAAGCTCATCATGAAGGAAAAGCCAAACATCAGCACAGGACCAAGGTATCCTCATGCAGCATGAATGCAGCCAGCCTGAGCTGTGCCAGGTACAGTACAGGCTAGTAAATCCTTTGACCCACGCTAAGCTTTGAGTACAGCAAAGGCATTACAACTAGGCTGACAGGTCCTTAGTCCAGCCAAAAAGCACACAATGACAGCTTGGTGTCCCCCTGAGGCCAAAGCACCAACTAAACTGAAGACATGACTTCTGTGTTTCTGATTGCCGGGAATCCTAAGTGGGGGATTGCAGAACTTGTCTCTCCTTGCCAGGCCTAAGCAAGAACCACCACTGAAAGAGCTTCAGATGCTCAGGAGGTGCTGTGGTAAGGGCCATATAAGTAGCACAGACACAAAGTACCTCCATTGCTCCTTTTGGGCAAAGGTTTGTTGCTTCCTCTGAACTGTTCCTCAAATGTGGAGTTTGCTTTAGTCTCCTGCTTAACGCCATCATTTCTCAGTAAAGAGGGGTGGCCATGTGCTCCATGCCCAGCCCTCTGGTGAGTAAAGCCTGTGCCACAGTGCCCCAAGGCTTGTAATTCCTAGCCAGACCCTTGGAGGATGCTTTGGATACATCTGTGTGGTTACCTTAGCTGAGAGAATCAGCCTGCAGCCAGCCAAAACGCCCTGCTCCCTACTATGCTCTGCCTCACTCCATGCCATTGTCCAGAAAAAGCCAACCCCTGCAACCCTCCATGCAACTCAGGTAGCCCAGCAGAGAATGGCACTGGCCCATGGGTGTATTCAACCCCCCTGGATGGGTGGATGCCCCTGGTCCTGCCAGGTTTTAACCTGGCATGTTGCCCTACTCACTGCTCCTACACTGTTGAGGGAGTAATGGCAGCTGTTGGAGTGATGATACAACTCAGTGCAATTAACAGGAAGCCTCATTTGCCCCTAAAAAGTGGAACACACTTCCTTCCCTCCCAGGGAAGATGGTCCTTTGTAACACCCAGTAAATGAAGAGGACAGGGTAGGTGCCTGATGGGTCAGATATGGGCCAGAAAGGGTCAGAAGAAAGATTGAACTGACTTTACAAACTGGGTGACTTGGGCTTATCACATACTCAGACAAGTCAATTGGCAGGTGTGTGCCCATGGAGGCACAAACACCTACCAAATGGAAAATACATAGAAGGGAAGGCAGCACAGGAAAAAAGTGAAACAAATTCTTGGGATGAAGGGAAACTGTTGTTCATTTAACAGTTATTCATTTAACAGCCTCTCCTCAAATGTTTTTTTCTTTAATTCCTCCCACTACAGAAGGCAGTTATTAAAATATGAAAAGATGCTGGGATAAAGCACATACATCACTGTGTGTTTAATTTAAAAACTCTACACCTATATCCTAATCAACTTTCAGCAAGTCACAGCAGTCTCTTCTTCTTACCTGGTACTGTGAGGAAAATTATCTTATTTGTCCTCACAGTATGAGTCACCACAAAAAAGGAGATTATTTTGTTTGTTTGCTATAATTAATGGCACCCACATAGAATAAGACTTTTGCCCCCTCTGTGAGCTAAAGCCTAACTTGCAGAAGAATCCTTTTGAACACAGTGGCACTAAACTTACCAGTGGCTTGAGTACAAAGCATTTTCATATTGCTTTAGAACTCTTCATCAGTAACAGAGAATAAAGTTACCTTTCTCTCCTGCATGCTCTTTCATTACAAGTTCCCCAAGGATCATGGAGAAACAAAGAATATAATGAATATTCATTTCATGTTCGGTTTCATATTCATGTTCGGTTACTGCACCAGCTGCCAGACTTTCAGTGGGTTTATGCAAAAGCACATTGGAGACTTTGCTGTGTGTCTGTACATAAAGCCCAGAATATCAACAATTCAGAAACAGTCATGGCTCTCTGTTCCTCTAAATAGTATTGCAAGACTTATTCCTCATACTTCATCTTTTTATCATCAGACAGCTTTCATTTTGAGAAGTACAGTGAACTAGATAGGACATGCAGTCCTAGCCTTAAAAAGTTTGTCAAAGGACTATGAGTAAAACTGCCTCCTTTAATTATTTTTATACCTTGAGGAATTCCTTCTTTAAAGTATATGTGTTGCCTTTTTCATTAAAGTTATTAACCATTAACACATTTCTTTTTTGGGGTAATATATTATGCAGAAATGTAGGAACAAGTTAACTTGGCTGCACCAGCTGCCTGACTGATTAGGACAAAAAAGCAAAAGTTGTGAGAATCCTAATCAGCTGAATGGCAACAGCTGGTGCTGTTTTACAAAGAGCACAATAAAAGAGGGTGCAGGTGGTGCTTCTGGGGTGGTTGGCTGTGAGGCTGTTTTGTGTGGGTGGCTGAAGTGGCAAATGGAGTGGGCCTGCAAAGCAAAGCAGAGAGTGAAGAACTTAAAGAAGGAAGGACTTGGCTACTCTGGCTGAGCATTGTAACATTCCCAAAGTCAGCTGGACTAAGTGACTGGTGTGTAAGTTATGGCTCTGGAGCATGGGAAGGGATCCCCAATTTGGCTTCTGTGTGTGCAGTCTCATTCATCCATTGCTGATAGGCAGTTAGTGATATTGATAGGTAATTAATTACCCTGATAATTAGTGACCTCAATACAGAAGAGATTTTTTAAAATGTGGCTTCCCATTTAACGCCTCACCTGCCTGGGTTCAGTTTGAGTGCCCAAGCAGTGCAACCTTTATTCTTTGCTTTCTTCTCAAAGTCAACTATAGTTTCCTCATTTTGAGGACTGAAAAAAACAAATGATATCACAGGATCTGTTATTTTTAACTTTTTCTTATTAGTTTCAGTAATAAGGAACTTCCAATTTTCATCATCTAAGCAATTTTTCATTGCACTGCAAAATTTCAGATAGTGCAGCATTTTGACTTGGGCCTCCATGACATGCTTATTCCTACCACCCTCACCATTGTCTGCGAGGTGGCTGCTTAAGCAATGGAGCTTCCTGATGTCTCTAGCTGGAATCCAGCCATTTTCCACCCAACCCTTTGCTCTTCCAGTTCCCAAACATGCAGGAGCCCTGTCCCTGGATGATTTGAGGGAAGAGGGTCTGTGAATACAGTGTAACAGGTAGGAATCCAGAGGGATAGAGAGATTGATTCTGACTTAATGATAGGGTAATTTCCTGGAGGCACAGTTTAAAAGGAAGGTTTTAAAGATAATGTGATGTTTGTAAAAGTCCTAGAGGTGAGGCCAAGTGGGGATGGAACACTCTCAATGAAGCAGAATGGTGATGTCAAGAGTAGTAGAAATCTCACTTACGGGCTCTGCTCTTCAACAAGGTAGTGTCAGGGGAAAGAAGGGAGATGGATCTGTTATGAGCTACCTCCTGCCTTCTCTCCTGATTGCTCTGGGAGCCACCTCCAGCAAGGAAGTGGAGTGCTAGGAAGACAGGAACTCGTGTTCCACTTCTCATTTTATCTCACTCACTAGGAATTCATCTTGAAAAACAAGAATTAAAAATGCTTACTGCTTAGTCTGATACAAGATGAAAGAAAAGATGCTTTCTGGCTGGTTATAAAAGATGGACTTTGAAAAGATTTGAACAACTCTGAAGAGCAATGTGAAAGTCGTAGTAGGACACAGCGATTGAGAATGAGGTCTCGGGTAACAACTGAAGCTAAATGGAACAAGGGCCCTGATCCAGCAAAGCCACCTCACACAGGCAGTGCAGTTCCTGTGCTCTGCTCTCACAATGAGGTTTGGCTGGGATGTTGTGATTACCATTTAATGTCTGGTTTACTATCTTAGTCAATGAGCTACTGATGGCATAGCTGAAGAGGGGAAATGCGCTTTTCCCAGCAAAGAGTACAGAATATTGACAAGTAGCGGACTGCTCTCACCAGTGTAATTTTCTCTTCACCCTTGAGCTTGCTTTCTGTAAAAGGCATTAGCTTCATACTCCCTTGGCAAAGTCAACTGCAACAAACATCCCCAGTTTGAGCCATGCAATTACAGGAACTCTGAAATGTTCATTTTCAGAAGTTATTTCACACTCATGTTATAATTTCAGTTAAAAAGGTTAATGAGCTTTCAGGCAGTGAAAGAAGCATCTCAGATAAAATGCTTTCTAAACATTAGATATAGACTTATTATATTCCTTTCTAAAAAGGAATATCAAGCCTTCACAGCCAAAGATAAGTTGTAGATAAACTTTCAGAGGGTTTCTGGGTTGACCTAAATTATCTTAAGTTAACAGAGAAACTGCTAAAAAGAAAATTGACAGAGGGTTTTCTCACTCCGTTTTTTTTAAATAATTTAATGGAAAAAAGCTGATTGAAATTCTATTTGACTGAGGTGATCAGTTTTTTTGATGTGTGAGTAAGGGATGGCTTTTTTTTTTTTTTTCACCTTAGTAAACAGGGCAAGTAGGACTGTGTGCCTAGGCTTGTAAATTTTTGTGACAGCTTTGCATACTGAAATGATTCATGTAATGAAGTAATTCTGGAAGTTAAAAAAAGAAACACAGCTTTTCCTGTCATCCAGATATTCACCAAGATACAGAATCCTGCAGCCTCTTGAAATCAGTAAAATTATATTAAATGAGTTCAGCAGCTTTAGAACACACACACAAAGATGAACTCAAATTTTCCTTCCATGTTGGTACCCGCTTTGCATGACTACTTATCCAGGGCATTGTTCTAGCAGAAGGTAAGTACAACACTTGTTTAACACCAAAGATAAATTAATGACTCCTGTGTTTCATTAGCAAAGTAATGAAAATTCAGAAAAAGAGACAGTCTAGCTCTAAACACCATCCTGGACACAGTCCTGTCCTAGAAGAGGACTAAACAATTGTCCAGACACTTAACCTTGCTGCATACACACTTGTTTGTTTGACCTAACAGTCCCTGCCATTCCTGCTTTTGGACACACAGAACATTAGACTCGTGAGTGGCAAAATAAGTGTTCTGGACCTGTAATTAAACAGGTCCAGAAAACACAGGCTGCTTGCTTAGAATAAGAAGACAGAGGAAACCGAAGGTTTAATGTCCTCAATATATACAATCAGCTCAAACATATGCACTACAGGGCTTAGTGTTGGATCTCTGGGCCCCAAAACAGAGCCCGGGAGCCTGTGCTACAGCTTCATATTGAATGTCCAGAGTTAGTCAGGCATCCTATTTCCTACTGGCTGCTATTATGTTGGCCTACTCACACATTGATTTTATAGCTCTCCGGCCTGATATAATTTGTTCTCCACGGGCACTGCATAGCTTCATACCTGAGTTTGTACAGACTTGAGAGATGCCTGTTGCAAGCCTCGGGCCTCTGTTTTGCACCCCTAATATCTTAAGGCCAGTACGTTATCTGACTCAAGAGCATTCAAGTCCTCTCTTGAACTCAGCCAAAGGAAGTACCAGTTTAAATCCATCAAACAAAAAATTGGACCTGAGAAGAAAAGGAAAATTTTAGCTGCATGGATAAATGTCAATATGTTGTGGGGCCTTTGGGGAAGGTGGAGTTGCTGGTGTTCTTGAGAAGTCAGCAAAAGCTACAGCTCTGCAAAGCGAACCTGATTTAACTTGTTCCCTGTGGCTCCCAGAATGGAGTCATACTTTTCAGTATGTCCAGCTTTGGTACAAAATGTATTCATTACATCACCTCCAGCTCAACTATGCAAGTAAAATAGATGTGACACACATTTTTAACTTGTAATGATTGTTTTTGCCAACTTTTCCTAATTAGTGCAGATTTTCTCTGTGACCTATTTTGAGGAACTGAGCAGTGCAGTCAGGTCTGCATGCATGATAAGAGCCTGTATTTTTTACATCTACAAAATGTGTAATTTGTTTCCCTTTAGCTGCTGCTGGAAAAAAAATTACAGATACAAAACACAACAGTTATTTTCAAGGTTAAACTTGAAAGTCCTCAAAGTCTTCAGTGCTGCAGACACTTTTAATCAGAGAATCTCTTCTCTACTCCATCTCCATATTTACCTCTATAGAGCAGATGTGACTCCCCTACCACAATTTCTCACCAGACTTCCTGCAGAGTAAGACTTACTCTCATTTCTTTCTCATGTGGTCCTGCCAGTTTCTTCTTCCATGAATCTTATTATCCTGTCTGAGCAGCCACACAAGTTTAACAGGTGGAGCAGAGACTACCTCCCTGGATACAACTGCCTACAGTCTAGGGTTTCTAGTTACTTTCTTGATCAGGAAAAGATGTGGCTGTGAATCTTCCAGCTTATGGCAGATACACTTTCTAAGGGAGAGCTTCCACTTCCATGCTGGAAAGCTGAGGAGGGATTCCAGGCTTACTCCCATGCCCACACAAGGCAGCTGGCACACTGCACACAGGATTTTCTGGGCGGTTGCTTCTTCACACACACTACAAAAGGGAAGTGAACATCTAGGATGGCATTAGGCATTGCAATGCTTGAGCTGTAGGGACTAAAATCTTACACTGGGCCAGTTTGATGTACATAAAAGACAACCTCTAAAGTGCACCGATAATCTTGTATCTATCCTTCACAGTTCTCTTTATGAAAATAAAGTCCTTCCAGTCTAACATGATTTCAAACCAAAGCAAGAAATTCTCCAACAAAAAGAAACAATCTTGTTCTATCTTGCTCTGCCCTGACTCCTCAGGTGGGATGTGGCAGCTGCCAGTCCCCTAGGTCAGTGTGACTGCTTGGGACCTGCCCATAAGGCTGTGGTTTTCAGGACTGGCTTTTCACTCTGCTCCACCAGCTGAACTTGCCAACTTCTGAGTCATGTTCTATTGCCGTGGGCTTGGGTTTTGAGACTGATTTTTTTTTTTCCCTCTGTAGGTAACTTTCAAATTAGCTAAGGAGGTTTGGGAGGAAGGGAGAGGATGAGACAGATAGTAATGGGGTCTTCTGATCAGATTCTCTTCAATATAGGTTTTGCAGATGCACAGAATGGTTGAGGTTGTAAGGGACCTCTGAAAGTCATCTGGTCCAAATTCCCTGCTCAGGCAGGGCTACCTACAGCTGGTTGCTCAGGACCATACCTAAATGTCTTATTATTTCTAAAGATAGAGACTCCACAACCTCTCTGGGCAACCTGTGCCAGTGCTGAGTTTAATAAAGTATATGATCATGTTCATTCTAAGTTTAGTGCACTTCTTACATTTTATAAAAGTAGGTGAGGTTTCCATGTACATAGAAGAAAAATACCAAAAAGTGTCATACGAAATTAGTGTTCAAAATTCTGAGTATGAAAGCATAGTGTCTCACAATCTGGCCTTTGTTTTCATGTAACCATACAGTGAAAAAGCTGTACAAAACATTATAATATGGGGGGGTATACTTAATGCTATCCTCTCTTAGATGACCTCCCAGGACTATTTTCTTAGAGGAAGTGATCTACTACTCAGTTACTTATTGAAGGTTTCAATAAGTAATAGACAGTTAGGTCTAAAACAGCAAAAGAGCACAATCTCACAAGGGACTTGGGTCCATATATAAAAAAATTAATAAAATAGGGTTTTGATAAAATATAGCAATAAGGTAAACTGAATACCTGTCCAAGAATTCAATTCAAAGAACACTGTAGCAGCTGGTTAGTATATCTGAAGGCACCTTGCCTCACTAGAAACTTGTCCAAGCAACTTGAAAATTTTTTTTTGGTGTAGCTCAATTTTTCCCATGCATCTGGGCTTTCTTGCCTATGAGCAGCTAAGCATCTTTTTAAGATGCTTAAGAGGTCCAGTCCAAATGGCTGTCTTAGTTTATTTAAGTTCCTCAAATAAGCAGGAGTCCACAAAGCAGAGATGTGAAATTGTGACACCTTTTCTATGACCCACCTTCTGGTTAGAGTATTCACCCCTATAATAGAAGAGCTATTTCTAATTCACTCCATCAAAGCGGGTTTGAATAGAAAGACAACTCCCATGCTGCAGGGTGTCCCAGAGAGTGTGCTTCAGGGATTTGTTGACTCCTTTCCTGATGAAGCTTGATCTGCAAAGATTGATGACACTTTGCAATTTCTTCTCTAAGTATGTTCTTCACAGAGGCTAGTACACTGAAGGCTGTGGATTAGATCCGCTCCACGATTTTGCAAAGTGTTCAACTAATGTGCTCCACTCTCAGTCTTTTTTAAGATACAGTGCAGGAGTTACAGTTTACAGAAACCTGGGATTATAGTATATATGGGATCTAACTTTTTAATTGTACTTAGCTTACCTAAATCTAGCTGCAGGATGTTGTAAACTACTGATATGTGCCAAGATGGTCTGTATATTAGCAGCTTTTCTTACATAAAGTCCAAGCCATAGGAAAGCAAAATAGCCCCAATTTGTTTTCTCTGTGAGTAGAGATGTAAGCATATACTGATAGAGAAAAAGGAAGCAGTATTCCCTGACTATTTGAAGGATGCTTTATAAATTCTATAAATCCTGAAATATTCAGGGAAAAGAAAACAGCTTCTGCATAATTATCCTTGAACTGCAATACTGTAATGTGTGTTTAGGAACAACACTAGAAGCACAGAATGCTTGATTGAGGCAAGGTATATAAACGATTGGAAAAAGGAGCTTTATTTTTTAATAAATATCATTTTAAAAGCTATCAGGCAGAGTCAGTGATCATATTCTGTGATCATACAGTATCACATTCTTATTTCTGTGATCATACAGTATCACAGAGATATAATTTAGAACAGTTACTTTGCAAGCTGAGAGATGTAGTTGCCAGGCAACATATTATATATCTTGAGAACATCTAACACTGCACAAGATTTATGTAGTGCTGCTGTTGTGTCTCCAGGTGCCGACACCATTGTATCTAATGCAGATTCTTACAGACTCAGCCACCACCTATCTATAACCATCATACGGAATCTGTTCCTTGGTTTGCCAGCACCATCTGTGAGCTGCAAGCCCATTTGTAAACCTACAGCTTGAATCACTACTGAACATAACCAGTAATGTGAACAGAAGTTGATAGAAAGGAATAGTAATGAACTGTATTTAACTCCTCTCATTAGTTTTCTTTTAATATCAAATTATCAATCTACAAATTATTAATGTAGGTGGTGGGTTTTAGTGTATTTGTGAAAATGAAAATATTTATAAAATACTTACGTCACAAGACATAATTTCCCCAGAAGCCAGAAAGATTCATGGAATACAAAAATCACACAAAAAATGACACGCAGAATTAGAAATATTGGTAATCTCTCAACAGTTCTGTGCTTTCAGGTTTCTTGCAAAGAAAGAACACATTTCCATACTGGATCTGTTATTTAGTCTGGGGTAGACTTTGTAATTCACATAGACATGGCTTCATTCACTGTCACACTTGAAAACTCGTAAAAGAAGGCATCAGCTCCTGTAAAGGTTCAAAAATACCAGTAATCCATGTTATGAAAACAAACCTACATTAAGTCACATATGTTCAAAAGAATGGCATGGAATTTGTGTTGGATTTGTTGCAGTTGTTAGACGTTGGAAACTGATACTTGCCAGATATTAATATAAAATTCCTCACCCTAGCACATCTCAAGCGTTTTTTTGTGATTTCATAGGTCATGTCACCCTACTCCACATGAACAACTGTATTTACATGGCAAACAACAGGAAATAATTGGTTTGAGTCTGTATGAAAATCTGGGCCGCGTAAGTTAATTTTCTCAGATTTTATACAAATCTTTGCTTCAAAATTACATCGTGAGAAGAGAAGAGAGAATCGGGTACTGCATTCAGAAGGTAAAAATGTAAAAAAAAGTGTTTGAATATTTTCTGTTTGAGGTTTGGAAGCTGTGGGTTGGTGTCTGCAGTGGCAGTACCCACTGCCTACCTCTTCCCGCTGGAGGGAGCTGTGACATCTGAAATACATCAACAGCCTCGGCTGGAAACTGCCCCGGAGGCCCCCAGGAAGGGTTTTCTACACATCTTTTGTCTTATGCACTTTTGAAAACTATGAATCATCTTCAACAGATGTTGGCTTTGGTCAAAACGAATTTTTGAAGCAGTCAGTGTTAACAGAAAGCTTTTGGTTATATGTGTGTGACTGAAAAACAGACTCTATAAAAATAATTATTCATTTGGAGACAAGCATTTGTGTGTAGTTTGTGATATTTGCACAGCCAGTTATTGTGATATTAGGCTGCTGAACAGAAATAGGAAAAGGGAGCTCTGACTAAGAATCATTCGATCACATGCCAAAAATCAAAGGAAAAATTGCTCTTGATCTTCTTACCAATTTTCTTCCGTGTGGGACACATCTTCTTGGACAATGAAAGGCTTAAAGGCTTTACTTTGAAGCCACAGTTGCGAGGCTGAGACCACTGTATTCTACCTTTGAGCTGTAGCGTTCGGCTTCTCCCGTGAGGCAGAATGATGAGAAGGCTGACTCCATGAAGTTTTTCTCAAACATTTATTTAGCTATTTGTGCGCTGGCATTCTACACTCTAATCCTAAACTAAACTACCTCTACTACATCTAATCCTAATCCTAAACTAAACTACTTCTACTACATCTAATCCTAATCCTAAATTTACCTTTCTAGCAGACTCTGTGTCCATGCCCCCAGACAGTGTGTCTAGGTGGGCCCTGGACACATCTCTCTGCCTGGACAGGTGTTCCACACCAGGCAGAGGGTCTGCTCTCTAGGAAGTCTGCAACATGTCTGCCTCTTTCTGCTACGCAGTTACAGGTTATATATCAGGCTATATTGTTTACATTAAATACCCAATGACCTGCGGATCAGGTTCTCCTTGTCCAATTACGAGAATGAGGTCGTGTCCAGTGAGGGCAACACTTTTGCTCATGCTCAGAGAGAAATTTGGCCTACAGCATAGGCCACATTGAACTATTGTGTGTACCTCTTGTTGATGACAGCCAGGAGCCCAAGTATGAAGAGAGGGTCTGCTGCAACCTGAGGATATGACAGAAAGCTGTGTCTAGCAATGGACACGGGTACCCACATCATTGCCTGCCTCCCAGCCCCCAGCGACTCCACGCCTCTCCAGCAGGGACTTGGGCATTGCCTGAGGAATCACCTCAAGATCCACCCCGAGAGGGAGACTGCAGCAAGAAGTGCTGTACAGAGCCACGCTAGTATCATATCTCTAAAAGAACAGCTTCCATGTTAATCCTTGTCATTTAAAATCCAGTGGCAGGAGAGGGACATCATGATGCCTTTTAATGCAGGGGAACAGCAGCCCAAGAAGTAGGTCTGCATTCAATTCGTTCTGTAGTCTGAAACCATTCCAGCTGACACCACCCAGATCACCCTGGAGTGCTCTTGGGGCATGCTAGCAGCTGGGATCTTGAGTGAAGTTAAACTAGTATTAAGCAAAATGTAGAAATAGTGGGCCTCTCCAGGCCCAGCTTGGTGCCTGTATCCCTTCCTACCTCTATTTGCCCAGGTATTACCATCTTTAGCCATCTGACACTCCTTCTGCATGAGTCTGGTTTGTCTTTTTGCAACTGAGAAGGCAAAAGTAGCTGAGGGAAAAAAGAACTCAGGGAAGCAGCATCATGCTGCTATCAATAATCAAAAGATAAGATGCTGCAGAAATAGCCTTTCTGTTTCCACTCTTGCTCCTCTCCACATATGCCTTTCTCTCTGGCAAGGGATCAGCCAGAGGGTAGACCAAGTGACAGAATCAGAGAAATGGCAGCATGCTGGGTAGGCCATTAATAGACAGGCACTTTTTTAGCTGGATAGGCTGCAGCTGTTCCCACCCCTCCAGCCACATTAATGAATAAGCAGACTAGCTGGATGCTTCTGAGAAAAAGAACAAGACTGACATTTGCAGTGTCATTGCTGGGCTTCAAAATTAATTCACTTTTGAGATAAATGAGGGCGATTCACAACCTTTAAACTACTGGCACAGGCTGAAAGCAGCCCAGAAAGCTGAGAATCCTGGGTGGGAATCTGGATGGCAAATGAAGGCCATACAAGGATAGCAAGACCAGGAGTTGCATTCCCTTATCTAAGTCCTAAGGGTGCAATCCAGCAGCCTTATTCATAGGAACTTTTTTATAATTAAAATCAGGTAACAGCAGCATGATGAAGTTCATAGGACTGATTTTTTTTAAATGTGATGTTCTTAATTATCTGATGCTGCTTTAAGCAACTTCTTCTCCTTTTAAACTTAACCCGACTTCTAGTGTTCTCCATTCAGAGCCATTAAAAGAGAAGGTCAGGAGTAATGAAGAAGCAGAAGTATTTAGTTTTTAGATGAGAATGGATGGAACAAACACAAGCAATGCAGGTGGAAAATTTAAAACCAAAAACTGTTTATCAGAATTGCAATTATCTGCTCATCGAAGACTTTAAATACCACTAACACGGCCCCTTAGGCTCACTTGGAAGTGTTCTCTCAAAACACACCAGTGTTCCCTTACCAGGCTTGAAAAGAAAAGCCAAACCAAAACCAATCTTAGTGTTTCTCTGGACAATATAGCTTTTAAATTTAAGAAGTAAGATAAAGATCCAGAATAATGCTAGTGCATGTAAGCTGGCAGGTGCAAGGCACATGCCGTGTCCTAAATTTAGGTGTGTGAAGCTTACAAATTAGGCGTTCAGCTCATTATGTTCAGAAGCAGAATACCAGAGTCTCAAAGGCTACCAACAGAACAAAAGAAGCCCCACAGAGAACACAAACTCTGCAGTGAGGATGCAATTACTTCTATATTTCTTCTTTGAAATGGCAAGATTGCCTTGGTCTCTTCTCATTAAGTGAGAAAGTTATTACTCAGAATTCATTCCACCTTGTAATTACTAATTGGAAAGTGAATAGCAACACCATATAAAAAAACCGATAATATTCTTAACAACAGTAGAAGGTATAAAGTATCCTCATAACTTTCTATATATTAGTTATGTCATTAGTCCTATTAGTGCTGCTCAAAACGAACAAGTTAGCAAGGAAACGTTAAAATGCACTTCACAACAGTAAAGTCAAAGGACTCAATATTGACATACCAATTATTGCTTTAAATGTCATTGGTTTCTTCAAACAAAATAGCACTGAAACTAGCGTGGGGAGGTTTGGGTTTGGTGCTTTACATTTTGCTTTAGAAGAAACACAATGCTTGTTCATGTCTCAGACTCTCTCAGTCCTTCAAGGCTGAAATCTTACCTTACTGAGCCAGAAGGATCTCTTAGCATTTCGAGTCAGTGATTTCACTTGGGAGATTTTTTTTTTCTGTGATGTGAACAATTCTCCACTGGATTCACATGTATTCCATTCTGAATGCATTTGAGCCCTGAGATTAGCTCAGTTGGTTAGAGCGTGGTACTAATGACACTAATGTTGTGGGTTCAATCCCTATATGGGCCAGTCACTTAAGAATTGGACTTCAGTGATCCTTGTTGGTCATTCCAACTCAGAATATGCTGTAAATGTTCTGTGAATATGGCAAATTGGCTGTATACATACATGCATGCATGCACATATATAGAAAACATTACCTAGCGGTTGTTTTCCTGAATCCTCCTTCATATCACAGGCCAACAAGATTATTTTGCTATGTGATTGCAATTACTACATGAACAAATGCAGTCTGCATACCCTTAGCTGTGCATTTTGTTCAGAAGCAAAGGACTATAAATATTCCTAATAGATTGTTGTTAACATTCAGCATATTACATTCAGGTTTTATGAAGAGGATATCGTTCCTGTCTTATATGACCCCTGGTAACAATAGAAAGGAAAATGGGAACAAAATCCATTCTAAATGAAGTCTCTGAAATAAGTGAATTTCAGATGCCCATCTCTCTGGATTGACTTGAAGGAGGTTAAATGACTTGGTTAAATCACAGAATCACAGGATGGGTAAGGTTGGAAGAGACCACTGGAGAACATTTAGTCCAACCTCCGTGTTCAAGCAGGGTCCCCTACAACGTGTTACTGAGGATTGTGTCCGGACAGCTTTTGAATATCTCTAGAGAAGGAGAATCCACAACCTCTCTGGGCAACCTGTTGCATAGCTCGGTCACACTCACAGTAAAGAAGTTCTTCCTCACACTCAGGTGGAATTTCCTGTTTCTGCATCAGTTTCTGCCCAGTGCCTCTTATTGCATTGCTTGGCACCACCCAGAAGAGCCTGGCCTCATCCTCTTGGCACCCTTTCTTCAAATACTCACAGACATGTGTCAGGTCTCCTCTCAGTTGTCTCTTCTCGAGGCTGAACAGGTCCAACGCTCTCAGCCTTCCCTTACGAGAGAGATGCTCCAGTACCCTAATCATCTTTGTAGCCCTCCACTGGACTCAATCCAGCAGCTCCATGCCTCTCTTGTACTGAGGAGCCCTCATTTGGATTGGGCATATGACTTCAGTTGCCTAAATTAAGGTGTGTGAAGCTCACAAAATGGACACTCAGATAATTATGTCCAAAGGAAAGTCAGCTCAACAGACAAAAAAGTAAGCTAAGGGGGTATGTTGTAAAGCCTGGGGCTTGAAAATGGTTATGGACCCTGGTATAGCATGAATTTAAAGCATGTTATCAATTCTCTATACTCCACCTGTAGACACTCATACTGTGAAATAAGAATGTCTTCTCTTCCTGTACTCTGTTTCTGGAAGAAATTGTGCCCACATGCCCTTACAATCAATACACCTGTGCCAGTGGTCAGAGTATTATTCCTGGAAACGAAAAGTGAGTGACAGGTGAGGGGAACATCTCTCCTGAACTACTGAAGTTTGGGCAGCTCACGATCCTCATTTCATTGCTGTGAAGGTCCAGCTGAATGCTATAGAGCCACTCACTTTCAGGTCAGCCAGGGTGAAGTCATGGCTCTTCTGCACCCTGTGACAAACCCCATAAGCCCAGATTGCATCTCCACGTTTCATGAGTTTATAAGCACCGAGCAGCATTAAGTGCTGCACTGGTTGGGGGTAGGGGAGAGAAAAAAACCCTTGCTGGTTTAGATAAGCAAATGTATTTGCTAAAATAATCTCATTCCAAAGCAAATAGATTTGATTCTATAGAAATGCGCATCTTATCAGTGACAAACATTTTAACAAGCTCTTTGAATGGTAGCTCTTACTGATTTTTCAATAACAATCAAGTGTTTCATTGTTTCAATTAAAGCTTGGTCTTTCACTTAGAGACTTACTGTCCGATTTTAAAATGACTGACTGCAATTATAAAGCAAGATTAATTATTTCTGTCTTCTTTTCAGACTAAAGAAAATTAGTGTAGGGTTTTATTGTTTAAGGGGGGTTGATGTGTTTCATTATGTGCTCACAGAGAACAGCTTGATGATATTCCAGCAACCGGTTATATGGACTATTTTTATTAGCAGCACAAGAAAGCAAACACTGCACAGCTCATCAGGCTGTGTAAATGAAATGCAATAGTGAAGTTCTCAAGCTGGCAGAATCTAGCATGCCCGCATTATTCCCTTTTTGCACTAAGTGCATGAAGTATTGCAGGAACTGCTCTCTGTGTAAATACATCTCTGTTCTATCATACATAATTCAGGTTTTCCAATTCCCCGATGGAGCAGATTATCTAACTCCATACACGGAGGTACAGTCCACAAACCCTGCACCAGTATTGTACTGGAACAGTACTGTGCTGCATTATTGATACAACTTCGTCTCTTGCAAAAACATACCTGTTTTTATCCTAAAACTTTTTAAATGTCTATAGCATATCCTGGATATGCTCTACAAGAAATAAATTAGAGTTCACAGAACAACACTGGATAAACATGACTTCTCAAGCATCACCCTCGGGTGCACGGGGGTTCACATAACAAGACTATTTCAGAGCTCTAGCACTCACTGATCTCAGAATTGATGGCAACTCTGTGGGCATCTCTTTGGGAACAAGTTTCAAATGACAGGCATTTCTATAATAATCTTCTGTGTCCTGTAAGTCACCTCAAATGTGGCATTGCAGAGCCCAGGCAGGGTCTGTTCCTGCACAATCGCCATCCTCACAATGGGATTGCAGGCTGTGTAAATCATTCCGGAATTGAGTCCGGAGACTTGAGCTGCCATGAACATCTTAAAAGAAGATTACACCCATGTAATAATGCACAATCCTTTGCCAATCCCTAAAGAAGGATGGGGAGTGGGGAGGAGGGGATGAGGGGGAGGACAGGGACAGGGGGCTGGAATCAGATTTCTCAGCCAGCTCAATCCTGGTTGTCCTGGAGTCCAACCCTAATTCAGGGATCCAGAATCTGTGAAGCTTTGAGCCTGGCACACACAAGCCTGCTGGGTTACTGCTCAATGGTCCTGCCATGGACACACATCCCTGAGCCAAGCAGCTGAATGCAGGGATATCAATCTCCAATCAAAAGATGGTTTCTGCTTCTTCACAGGCAATTGCATTTGCAGGATAAGAGAATTGCTCCATCTGCAGCCTCCGGTTTGGCTCTGTGGAGCCAGGCCCATCCTCTGGCTGCAGGATCTAGTGCAGAGGGAAGGGATGGTGTAGGCATGGGTGTTCAGCCTCCCTCTGCACCCTCCTCCTGGGCAGTCTTTCCCAGCACAGGCTCAGTGGCAAGACCGGACCATGTCCTTCAGCCTCCTAGAGAGGAAGAGGGAGGTCTACACCTCCAGCCACACCTGGGGCGTGGTGTGTGTGTGCATGCCCAGGTCCTGAGCAAGGGAGAAAGGGACTGGCCTGGCCACGGGTGCCAGTCTGCACAGCTTCATGCAGGGCACAAGGGGACTACTGTTGGCTACTGTTCCTTGTCCTCACTGTTTGCAAAAACACTGTGCTCTGAAAAACCAGACAAGACTTACAGCTAATTTTCAGCTAGTGCCCCATGTCCCGGGAACATGGCCCACTGCCTTGCAAATCAGCCAGTCCCCAGCCAAACAGATGGACTGGAACAGCCAAGAGGCAAGATGTTGGCATCAAAGAGATGAAAATCAGAGTGGTTAGGAATATGGAGATGACTGCTCTTTTGAGGCTGGGCTTCTTATTCAAGGGATGTAATTTGACCATCCAACTTGAAATTAAATTGGTTTCAGACAATAACCTCCTGTACTAAGATTGCTTTAGGTGATCTGAATCGGAATCAGTGCTGGAAGGAGATTGTGCTGGGAGGGCAAGAGGAATAAATGTAATAAAATCACAGAGAACAACACATGAAAAGGAAAATGAGAACAGGAATCCTGTTACTCTGATCCTGTAGCAAGGAGAACGTGATACCTAATGAAACTGAAAGACAAACTGCAAAGGACAGAAGTACACTTATTGCTGAAATGCAGAGGTGTGCAAGTGACTGCAACACTAAGGCAACATGTTCATAAGAATTAAATATAAACACAATCAAAAATGTCTGCACGAGTTAGCTTAACTGTGTCATTGGCTTCCGAGAGCCAGGTCCCCATAGCATACCCGTTCAAATCTAGCCAAATTATTGGGTAGCCAGCTTGAACTTTCCCAGCAGCAGATGATCCCACCATTCACTCATTTATTTGTCTTGAAGAGTCAAGTCCTGGCAGTGACAGAATTAGTCCAGGATAGGATCTCTGGGCACTTTTACCACACAAATCATACAGCAGCTACCTTTGGAAACTCTTTGTGAATAGTGTGCAACTTTGTTTAATCACTCCTGGACACACCTGACATCAGTGAAGCCCTTTGTGCCTCCAGAAAGTCCCCTGCCTACCTTTAACACTCTCAAAGTTGACCTCCTTGCAGCCCAAAGTCTGCTGCTGTGGCCTTGGGGTTTGGTTTTGGCTTTGACCCATGAATGACAGCCACGTTCTTTGCCCATCACAAGGCAGCAGTGTCCATCACTGATTTTTTGATTTTGTTTTTTTTAGAAAACACTCTTCTCTGGCAAAGGCAGATTTTCAGGGCAGCCAGGGAAAAAAAGCAAAAGTGGTTGTGCAACCCTAGTCATACCTGATCCTTTTCACAGGTGATTCCCAAACTCAGAGCAGGGACTTTGGACAAGTGCGGCTACTGGCCCTGTGCTTGACCCCTGGCAGTCATGGCCTCAACTGCCCCTGCAGTCCTGGCAGCCAGCTCTCATCCTCTACAGCTGTCAAGGGTTGAGCTATACTCCAGCTCTGCAGGCAGAGAAGGAGGGTGTCCCCACTGCTGCTGGAGGCACCCAGGACCAAGGACATGCCTGGGTCACCTATACCTTTTGGCAACTCAGCCCATGCTCCCATTTTCAGCTATTTCTGCCCTTCTGGACCACCGTCTTCCTTTTTCACAGCACCAGGTTTGTGGGGAGGGCTGCACGTCATCACTTGCTGGGCTGGAGTCCATCCTTCTATGCTGACATTGAACGTGACTGCCAGGGCCAGCCCTGATGTGCGCCATGCACTACACTTCACAGGAGGAGCATTTCGGGTGGCCTCTCATCTTGCTTCGCTTGTTTCCCCTAGGAGCTGTGGGAAGTGCTCCACATAGGCATGCTTTCACTCGTGCCCTCGAGAACAAGCTGCACGCGAAGAGGAGCACCACGTGGGCAGGACTGTGGAAGCATGACCTGCTGTGATGAGGACGCCGCTCTTCCCCTGGTGCTGCCACACCCTGGTCCCGCTGGGTCCTGGCCACGCTCAGCACAGCTGTGCCCTGCCTCCGGAGATACTGGGGAAGAACAAGAGGTCCCCAAAGGACACATGTCCCCTCCGGCTTCCCGCCTCCCCATGCGGCTTGGCGCTGACGGCAGCACGGGACTTTAACTTTCCACGCCGGATCAAAGGCCTTCTGTCACCATACCGCGGCCTTACAGACCAGTCCCCTGAAGGGACCCGGCCACCATATGCTCTACGCGGGTGGCGGGGTGGGGATCTCCCGCCCGACCCCGCGGGCCATCTCGGCCTCCCGCGGCG
>WEIV01015434.1:87167-121450 GCA_013390005.1 Calyptomena viridis
CCGGGGGGGCCGGGGCCGGGCGGCAGCTTGTCCGGTGGTCGGCCCGGGCCGAGCGCCTTCCCTTCCTCCACCGACTTCGGGGGTGGGGTGAAGGGGGGAGGACAGAAAAAAAACCCCGCAGTTGCTGAAGCGAGAGACAATAGTAAGCCATACCCCTTTCTCGAGGCGCATGGCTGGTGTTCCCCACCCTCCCCTCAGGGCTGTAATTTCTGTGCTGAACTCTAGAAGATGGCTAATAAAGAATTATCCTTGATTACTGAATGAGCCTATTCAGCCATCCCAGGAAGTATTTCAGCCTCGCATCGCCCGGCTGTATCGCATCCAACTATTGTGCCAAGGACAGCGCCGGTACATCCTGGCTTGAGCTACCGGCGCTTCCAGCCCCTGGAGTTGCCTCGCCTGGCGTTTTCCGTCAGCCGGTGTCTGGGATGAAACGGATTGGGGAAGTAGCGACATGGGCAGTGGGGTGTGAGTCTCTTGGTGTGCATCCTTTTCTTCTGGGTGCTCTGGAGGAAAATATTGCATAATAAACAAATTACAATAAATCTGAAGACAGATGCAAACCTGAAATGCAGTTTTTAAAAAGCTATGCGACACTCGAACTGTTTATTAAAATGATACGGGTGTGCTCTTCACTTAAGTAGGGTGTTCCCTCCTTGATGTTGGCCACGGTCTGCGTGTCCTCATATAGGTCCGTGGGCTTCAGGAACAGCCTTCCATGCAGACAAGGGCTGGAGACCTTCTAAATGAGGCGTCTGAAACAGAATGGGAGGGACCACTCCTCAGCTGTTCAAAGATTTATTGACTTTGTGTAATTGCACAGTATTTTTATCTCTTAATTGATCCTGCAAGATCAATTTTTGAAGACAATTCTTAGAGTTTTGTTGGGGTTTTTCCTCTTAAAAGGAAAAATGTAGTTTTTGATTTTTTTTTCTTCCTACTCTTAACTTTTTGTGAAAAATACCTAATGAAAGTCTTTTTGGGTTCAGGAAAGGATGTAGGCTTAAAATAAGAGACCTGCCAGACAGGTAGACAGTGAAGGGTCTTCTCTGAACTGACAGGTAGGCCACACTTAGGTGTCTGTCTGCCATGGGCAGGGCCGAGACAGCTCTTGCATGGCTGGTGGATTCACTGGCTTTGAGCCCTGGGAGGATTGGTGCTTTTGCCTCTCTGTGGAGATGGTGCAGATTTGTCTTGATCACTGAGCAGAAAAAATGTTCAAGATCTTAACGTTGTTCCAGAGTGTGCAGACTGTTCTTTGCCTCCTTCTAACTTGATTGTCACAGGCTCAGCCTTTATTTTCTGCAGCCAGCTATGTAAGCCTTCTTTTCTTTTCAATAATAAAGAAAAAATAGCATGCCCTTCAGCTACATATATCAGATCATTTCAGAAGACACCAAAGATTAAGGTATACCTTTGATAACTTGGCACTCCTTTGGTGTCATGGTTTCCTATCATAATTGCAGAGGGAGGTGGCATTTGTAAATGTAGCTTAGTAGAAATTTTAACTTGCTTTTCTCCTTTGTGGTTGTCTGGGGTGTGTTCAATCTGGTCCCAACTGTCTTGCCTGAATTGTTGATTAGCAGCTGTTTGAAAAAGTATGCTGGGCTAGCAATTGTAGGCAGAGATGATTTTTTAACCAGCATCGCTACAACTGCATTTTAGGTGGCATGGACTGTCTGTACTGCTTGACACCAGCTCAGTGATACCACTTTGATACCTTAAAAATCTTTTTGATATTGAGAGGTTCAAGGGCTAAGGAATCAGCCCTAATTATCCAGTAAGGTAACTTTAATGGAGTGTAAGTGCAGGAAAGTCAGGTCCTTATATAGCGCTTGAAATTTCATGTGTTAGTATAGGAGAAAGGGTGTGGCCAAACCACTCTTTCTTCTTATGATTTCTGGTTCTTGCAATGGCTAGCTGATTTCTCACTGCTGATGGGTTTAGTTGCATGAGGATGTGGACAATTGGGCAGCAAACTGGCCATCTGAAGTCATCTGGACAGGCGTGGGTAAAGGAGTGTGACATCACATACATCCCTTACCTTGTTGTGAGATTGCATGGAGCCCAGCTTGCTAAACATCAGCTGGTGTTAGAAGCTGTGACACTGTAACTGTGTGCATTTGTAAATCCTGTCCTAACATGTCTGAATATTGATACTGAAGGAAGAGTAGTCTGTAATGTATATGGCTTGTAGAGTATGTATATGGTGCCATATTTGGAAATGAGGATTTAACATTGCCATTCTTCACATAGCTTTTCTGCTCTTAACTCCTCAAATAGGAAGCAGTAACAGACATTAATTGTTCTGCCTGGTTCCTGGGTCCAGGCATCTTTTCCTTGGACTTCTAGCCATATCACTAGATAGGCTGTTGCTTTAGTGGAGATCATACAGGAACAGTAGTAAGCCTGCAAATGTTACCTGTTCCTCAGGCTAAAGTGGACGAGGTACTTCTGACTTGCTGGGCAGAACATTGCTTTTTTTTTTTTTGCAACATTCCCTCTTTTTCAGTCTAACTTCTATCAAGAACTATCCCAGTTGTACCAGTAAGGTAATTGTGTTCATTTCCCTACACATCGTATAGAAAGGTAGATATTTCTTATGGATGTCTTCATACTCAAGTTAGATCTGTCTGGCTGAATACCTATACTCATTGTTCTGTGGGATGTAAGAATACTGTGATGGCATAGGTACCTTACTTTGTAGATATAAAGGTGCCTGGGGAGTAAAATAATTAATAAAATATCCCTGATAATCCAGAGTATCAGTTGTATCTGTTTTTTTTTCTGAAGGATGTGATAATTTTGTAGGCCCTCTAAAGTCATTAAAGGTAGTTTTACTCACCTTGCAACTAGGTTGGGGGATACAACTCAAGCTAGAAAGTGGACTTTTTAGATGAGCAACAGATTGGTGATATAGTCACAAGCCAAATATTAACTTTCTGCCATACGACCCTACTTAGATTTACACACAGCATTCCTTAACTCAAAGCTCAGTTGACTGTAGTATCCTATTATCCTCCCTTTTGTGTTCTGAGGACCAGCTGCTCCTTGGTACTGCTGATAATGTCAAATGGTGTCTGTTGGTAAAGTTACTGAGAGGTTGTTGATTACTGAGGAGTCCACAGCAATGAAGAAATACTACAGCATCCTCTGATGTTTGTGCAGGTGTCTTGAGTATGGTAAAGGGTGTGCTGGGGAGGTCTTGAATACATGGCTCACTTCAGAAGTTTATCCCTCTGAAGAAGAAAGCTATTGTAGTAGCAGAGGATTGGGGATATACTATTCCATAGCTTTCTGATCATTCAAGTGTTAAACTGGCATGTTTACCTTCTTAAGACTTGTAACTGGCCTTCCAAGTACAGGAGAAATGTTCTTTGAATAGGTAAACATTGTACTGACTGATTATCTGCGTGTCTGTTTAGTGAGATCCTCTGTATAGTTTAAATGGTTGAGTCTTTTGGCCTTCCTATGCAACTGCATGTCCAACTGAAATGGGCTGAGGGAAGACCTACTTAGATGATTCCTTTTTCCACCTTCGTTTTTCAGTTGGAAATGACTGAGTGGAAATACGAGCCCAAGAGCAGCTTGCAAAGGAAGATGCTTCCCTAAGATCAATATTTGTGTGGTGGTCTTCCAAACAAAATACTCCTCTTTTTCCACCAGAAACAACTTGATAGTCATCTCTATTACATTGCCTAATTCATTTTATGGAAAATGAAAATTCTGAATTGTGAACTGAATTTCAGCTATACATTAAAACAATACTGGAATCCTCTCTGAGAGAATGCTGAGGTCTGAAGTACAGATTGGGTTGTCATTTTAGTAAACTGATAGCTTTTTTGAAAAAAATCTTGGTAATGAAACATTTGGTACCTCGGATGGTGCCAGAATTCTTGAGGTTTACTTAAAAAAAAATCTGATGAAGAGATTCCAGTTTCTAAAGTTCAAGTTTATCATGTGGTTTAGCAGAAATTTTTCTGGTTGAACAACTTGACCACACACAGAACTTTGTCTGATAGAGAAAAGATATTGTTCTATGTGATATTTTTCAATTGGAGTTACGTGTTGTGCAGTGGATAGTTCTTTGCCTTGATCTCTCACCACCTTCTCTCTCTTCTGATCCTTCCTTTCAGAGTACAAACTTCAGTTGTGCAGGTAAATGTTAATGAGTTTGTAGTTGACTGTGAAGGAAGCTGAAAGGAGTATCTGTAGATTTAGATAGTTCAGTCATAAACCAAACAGTTTTGGGTTTTTTGTGTGTGGTTTTTTTGGTGGCTTTTGTTGTGTGTTTTTTTTGTGGTGGTTTTTTTGCGGGGGGAGGTTGTTGTTTTGTTTTTTTGGTTTGGGTATTTTTTTTGTTAACCGATGCGTTCAGTACTCTTACTCTTCTCACAGCTTTCTTGGAATGAAAACTAAGGAACTTGGTTTAGTACAATACTGTGTACCAAATTATTTGGAGCATATGGGAGCCCTACAAAAACCCTGCTTCCCATAGGTCATGATTGGGGAACCTAAGAGGTTTTGGTTTCTTAGTCTTTGTATATGATTAAAGAAACAAATGCCTTGTCTTGATACCTTTTTGAAATATGGCCAAGAGTCAGGAAAGCGCACTTTATTTTTCCTGATTTGACCACACACTGCTACTGTGTCCCTGCACCACAATGAAGCTACATGTATTATTTTACTTGAATTCAAAGGTGCATAAACTCTTGATTGCTCTAGCTCACATGAAAAGTAAGCAATGAATGGATTGTCTGAACAGCATTTATTTCTGTAGTATGGCAATCATAATCCATACTTAAGGTGTATGTTTTGTGTGTACTTGCACGTTTTTTAGTCTCCAGGAAAGTTTTGACTTGCCTCTGACTCTGAAGCAGTCTGGAAACTTTTTGTGATCACTTCTCTGGAGCTTTTTCTTTCCTTTCCAAATGTACTTTCTGTGCAGTTTTGCTGTTGCAGAGCAGTGCTCTAAATCATGCTAAAGTTCATTGAATTTCCTGCCATTATCTTTTACTGGTAACTTTTTTTATGAACTGAAGTTCTAGTTGCTAATAAAATTAAACTTATAGCTTTAAAGTGGCTTCAGTAAGGCAGAATGGGATCTGATTTTCTTCCTATTCTCTGCCTCAGACTTTGTTTGGGTTAGGTTTTGCCTTTTGTGAAGACTGGTCTCCTTGTCAGTCTGAGGTGATGGATGGTAGTGCTGGAAAAAAGTGGGTCAGTGCTGTTGAGAGTGGATAAGAAATCCCCTGCTGACCATTAGACAGCCTGTTAGAAATCACTGACCATGACTTGACAGCGCAGCCCGTTTAATCTGTTTTGGACAGGGATGGACGTAGGGGAGAGCACAAATAGAGCCAGGCAGATGTCAATGGAAGCTCCTGTGGTGCTTGTTCTTCCCTTTACTTTTTTTTCAAAAGTTGTAGCCCTTGCTACATCTACCTGTCATGGTGTTCATCAGTGCCTAACCTTTCTGGTCTCTCTAGTGGAAATCGCCACTACCTTAACTTGTATTAATCCCTATTAGAGTCTTAATCTACTCTTACTGCTCGGCTTTCACAGAGTAAAATAGGCTTTGGAGTGTGGAGGTTTGTTTTTGTGTGTGAATGATTAGTCTAAATGTGTACCAGGGCTTCCCGTGCCCTGAGTGCTGTCCCCTCTGCTTCCTGCAGCTTTTAGTCTGATGGGAGCGTTTCCTCTGTGACTGGCTTCTCCAGTCTTGCCACATACTGACTCGGCCCTTTCCAGGGATCTGCCCCGTGCTCTGCTCTGAGCTACCTGGACTCAAGTAAATGACTGCTGACCGTCTCTGAGGTAAGTCTGGCTGACCTTGCTCTGTGCTGGTCAGTCTGAGAACTGTGAGTTGTGAACAGCCTGTTGTGCCTGAAATTATTTTGACTTTTCCCCACTTTTGTGGGGAGTATATGTACATATGTACGTACGTGGAAGAAGAGCAACACTTCAAAATTGGGGACAGTGGTTGCAGGTGCAATGACTGGCATTGCTGCTTGTGCACCACTAATGGGGATGAGGTTGGTGGGCTGAGCAGTAGCAGGTACTTGGGATGAAGCACAGTGAGCCATAGCTGAGAGCATGGGGTTGCCTTTTGAGTAAGAGGCAGAGCTGTCTGCACAGGAAGACTGCTCACTGCGTGTCTCTTACATTACCAAGGCTATATCTGGCACCAAAACCAAAGGAGTTGGTTATCACTGCTTTATCCTTTGTTTCCAAGACTTAAACAACTGCAGGCTGTTCTGGCAGTTTGTGTGGTGGCTTGTTCCTGTGGGAGTGCTCTAAGACAAACAATTCACTTTGATCTTGTGTAATGGAGCCGTAATCCTGAGGCACCACTTCCTTTGGAATCTACTGTTTTTCTGCAGCTTGTGGAAGTTACACTTCAATGTCTACCAGAAGGTATCACAAGTCAGTTACAGCCACCTGGTAGGCAAAAGATTGCATATTATATTTTACCTATGCCCTACTCAGTAATCTGTCTTGTCCAGGCAAAGTGCTCGTATTCTCAAGCCACTTTCTGTTAGCTTCAGCTTAGTGACTGTTCAAGGAAAATCTCTTCAATTCCTTCCCTCCCTTCTGTTTATGTTACTATTTCTCAGGCATATACCTGTATGAATTTCAAGATGCAGTATCCAATCTTGCATCATACAACATCTTGGACCTGGATTTTACCTGGAGCTGACTATTTGATTAGATTGAGATGCAATCTCATTATGGAAAGTGAAGAGTGTTTTGGAAATAATCCCAAGAAAATCTAATGTTCCATTTCCAAGAATTAGCTTGTATATGGCCACGGTCTTGACTTCGTATTACTCTCTGCTAGTCAGTGAATGCAAACATTATAATGAACAGTTTTTCTTTTCTAGAAGGATTAAAGGCTTGTTTTAGTTCATGGTTGGCACAATAAAATAATCCTGGCTTTAAGTGCATGTTAATGAGGTAAGTGTTGCAGGCAGGAAGGGAAAAACCACTAAATGGTCTCAGAAAATGTTGTGGAGAAAGCATATGATTTATGATTTGAGTCCATAATAATCATATCTGTGAAATGGGTTAAAGATGACCTGTGTAATTTACTACAAACTCTCTCCAGTGCAGGACAATGCAGTTGATCTGATTTTAATGAAGTCCCTTCTAAGGTGTGTGGGTTTTTTATCTATAGTTATGTTTATCATAGCATCTGGGCATTTATTTTAATTAGAGTGGTGAGAAGGGGAAAAAAACTATGTATTTTTCTAGAAAAAGTTTCAGTAGAACTTGCTTAGAAGTGTGATCATGGATTCATCAGTTGGAATAGTCCTATTCATTTTATGTTATCTATTATTGACCAATAAAATCCTGTTTGAGTTTCAGTTGGAACTTTCTGAGACTTCCCATTATATATGTAGAAGTGCTGACAAGCAGGCAAGAGAAACGTATTAGCATATAACCCAAAACATTCTCAAAATATACTAGACCTAAGGGGGGTTTGTTGTGAAATAGAAGTTACAAAAAGTATAATTAGAACACTTATGGTGCAGTATTTCTTGTTAGCTATATTTGGAATAAAAAGCAAATGCAGCTGGCATACCGGATGATGATTTTCAGGAAGTAATGGTCGTAACCCTTTACATAATTAGCTGTTGTGGGAAACGTAACTGACTACTGCAGATTCATGTAAGCTGTCCAGACTCCTTAACTGACTCAGTGCTTACTCATCTGAATTACATGTAGGATTTGCTAGCAGTTTTTTGGTGCTGTCTTGTGTGGGGAGTCTTCAAGATGCTTCAAGATGCTGCGTAGAGTACCCAGGGTGTCAGAAGTGGAGTGATGCACACCTTTGGCTTTGCTTTGTGTGTGAAACTAAATAAGGAGATGTGCTGATCCATTTCACTTTCCAGTCTATATTCTTTCATATGGTAAAAGAAACCAGTCTCTACTGGTCTAGCTAGTTCCAGAGAACTGCTTTCTGAAGATCAGAAGAGTCTTCTCAAGTTTACAAAGTGTGTAGAGTACAGCAGAAGTCTCATAAGATTCAGTGATAGCTCTTGTATGGTTCTGTTGTTTCAACAACCTGTCTTCTTTCAAGCCTTGCTGTTCTCTTCTTTCCCTCTCTTTGTTTATCCTCTCTTCTCTTAAAAAATCTAAAGGGTCAGGTCAGAGGCAAGATAAAATAAGTGTTCTTTCAGTACCAAAATGAGCATCTGAACTGAAACTTCTAACTCAACAATTAAGTTACTGTTTTACACAATAATAGAGAAATTGAAATGATTACAAGTCACTTAAGCTGGTTCTATAATATAAAAAATGCAATTATATGCTATCTACTTGTTCTACTTAAGAAAAAAACAAAACACTTTAGCCTTTCATCATACATCTCAATACAAGCCTCTGTACCAAAACATGCTGTGACTTAAGTTGGTAGTCATAAAGTTACTCTTATTCCTTTGAGAGTATTTATGCAGGTATTCAAAAGGTATACTAAAAGGAAAATGTTCTTACCCTTATCACAGGATACTTAACACACCAAGGTTGCTTTAAGTGATTAATTAGATGGCACAGCAAGTTCTACGTCTTGCAAATCACTAATTTGATGATGAGTAGAAATAAGTGTATAAACTGTTGTCAGTAGGTGCCTTGTGTATATGGCAACTTGCTGTCTGGATTCTTAGCATAAATAATGCTAATTCCATGAGGAGCGGGCTGTGTAACAGAAAGCTAGCTTTTGTGTGTGTTGTGTTGCAAGTGGATGACTGATATGTGTAAGAACTTGATTTAAATTTAAGAATTTGATAACTGTGCTGTATTTGCTGCCCATCTATTTGAGACTATTAGAGATTAAGACTGATGTAATAGGGTTGTGTGCATTATATACCTTTTTTTAAGGATGCTTTTATATATTTATGCCTTCTGATTTTCAAGTAAGAGTGCATAAAATTTGTGAGATTCTTAGTGTCATGACAGAAAATAGAACCAAAGTGTTAATCTCCTCAGATAACTTTGCACTGAAGTTACAACTACATGCAGAGTGGTAAAACTTTCCTTGTGCAGAAGAGATGTGGGAGTCCAGTGAAGGTAGCAGGTGCCCACCTACTAGGGGCTCCTCTCCTCCCAGGAGTGCCATAGAGGAGCTGGTGGCAGCGAGTGCTGTCGTGCACGCCTGGCATCGCGTCTTCCCTGGCAGCCTGCAATGAGCAGTCTATGTACATCTGTAGCTGAGCTCATCGGATTATCGTCGACTGGATGTAATCCTTTAATTGCCAGCCACTTCTGATAACATGATATTGTAGTTGTGGATCAAATCCCATGCTTCTTAAGCAGTATTCCCACTGCCACCTTCAACTTTACCTGTGAGGTGGTGAAATACACTGTGCCTCATGAACTTGATCGTGTGGCCATAACGAGAAAAAAAGCAGCTAGGAACATACTGTTTCTTGTAGCTCATTAGAATCATAGACAACTATTAACAGACTGGTTTAAGCTAGAATGTATAAATGGGGAATATGCAATAACATGTTACTTTTTCAGGTTTCTTTTGGGTCTGAGAGGTTATGGGGTATGAGAGTTGTGGTTTTTATTGTTTTCCTCCAACCCTGCTGTGAGACTTCTCCTTGCTTCCTGTGTCTTCGGCCAAGGTTTTAATGCTTTAGCATGAGCACTGTTCTGAATAAAGGCACCTGAAGAAAGTATGATATCTAGCTTTTTGGAGATGTCTCTGATACTTTATTAAAGAAAAAAAACGAAAAATGGAAAAACTGTGGACAAGAAAAATAGTCTCTATGTGAGCAGGCAGGAACAGCACTAGAATCCTGCTAACATAGCAGAACAAGGGGAGGTGAATACTGAGTTGTGTGGCTTGAACTGACTCTACATGCATACAGAAAACTGGAGCACATTTTCCTTATGAGACTGCTTTTATGACTAGAAATACATGGTGAAATATATGTACCTTGCACTGGGCTGCAGTAAGCCATTGCAGTACTGAGAGGCTGATGGGAGAGCAACTTTGGTAGTCTTGACTACCAAAGACCAAGTCGCTAATGTGCATAAAATTTGCAGGTTTTGTCTGTCTTTCGGAACATAAAATGGTTTGAGCTGGAAGGGACCATAAATGATCATCTAGTTCCAATCCCTGCCATGGGCAGTAATACCTTCCACTAGACCAGGTTGCTTAAAGCCCCATCCAACCTGACCTTGAACACTTGCAAAGATGGGGCATCTACTCCTTCTCTGGGCAACCTGTTCCTGTGCCTCAACACCCTCACAGTGAAGAGTTTCTTCCTTATATCTAATCTAAACCTGTTCTTTCATTTTGAAGCCATTACCCCTTCTCCTATGACTAAATGCCTTTGTAAAAATTCCCTCTCCAGCTCTCTTGAAGACTCCCTTTAGGTAGTGGAAGACTGTTCTGAAATCTCTCTAGAGCCTTCTCTTTTCCATGCTAAACAACCCCAACTCTCTCAGCCTGTCATCACAGAAGAGGTGCTCCAGCCNAGCCGGTCATCATAGAAGAGGTGCTCCAGCCCTCTGATCATCTTTATGGCCCTGATTTGGACTTGCTCTAGCAGGTCCACATCCTTCTTATGTTTTGGGCCTCATAGCTACAGATGCAGCATTCCTGGTAGAGTCTCACCACAGCCGAGTAGAAGGGAAGAATTGCTTCCCTTGACCTCCTGGCCACACTGCTTTTGATGCAGCCCAGCATGTGGCTGGCTTTCTGTGCTGCAAACACATATTGCCAGGCCGTGTTGAGCTTCTTGTCAGCCAACACCACCACACACTTCTGCTCTCAATCTACTCTCCATCCAGCTTGTATTTGTGCTTTGGATTATTCTGACCCACATGCAGGACCTTGCACTTGGCCTTGTTAAACTTTGTGAGGTTTGCACAGGCTCACCTCTCAAGCCTGTCAAGGTCCCTCTGGATGCCATCCCTTCCTTCCAGCATGTCAACCATACAGCTTTGTGTAATTTGCAAACTTGCTGAGGGTGCACTCAATCCTATGTCTTTGTTGACAACAAAGATGTAAAAAGATTCTGGTCCCAATACTGACCCCTGAGGAGCACCACTAGTCACTGGTTTCCATTTTAGATGTCAAGCCATTAACCACAACTCTTTGAGTGAGACCACCCAGCCAATGCCTTATCCACCAAGTGGTCCATCTATCAAATCCATACATCTCCAGTTTACAGACAAGGATGTCATGTGAAACAATGTCAAATGCTTTGAACAAGTCAAGGTAGGTAACATCTATTGCTCTTCCCTTATCTACTAGTGCTGTAACTCCATCGTAGAAGACCATCATGTTTCTCAGGCACAGTTTTCCCTTAAGTCACGTTGGCTGTCACCAATCATGGTATTTTCCATGTGCTTTAGCGTAGCCTCCAGGAGAATCTACTCTATGGTCTTGCCAAGCACCGAGGTGAGGCTTGCATCTTTGGGAAAATCATAATGTTCAAATGCTTCTCGAACTCTGTCAGACTTGGTGCTGTGACCACTTCCTTGGGGAGCGTGTTCCAGCACTCAACCAGTCTCTGGGTGAAGAACTTTTTTCTAATATCCAACCTAAACCTCCCCCGACACAAATTGAGACCATTGCCTTGGGTTCTGTCACTGGTCACCAGATAGAAGAAATCAGTGCCTGTTCTTCCTCTTCCCTTCATTTGGAAACTGTAGACTGCAATGCTGAACAGACCAAGTGACCTCAGCCACTCTTCATACTGCTTCATACTGTTCAAGGCCCTTCACCATCTTTGTTGCCTTCCTTTGAACACTCTAAGATCTTAATATCTTTCTTATATTGCAGCTACCAAAACTGTCACAATATTCAAGGTGAGGCTGCACCAGTGCAGAGAATCACATCAGGACCCACAGATTTGTAGGGATCCAGCTGGAGCAGCATATCCTTCACAATTTTGGGGTTGACTGGGAGTTGATCATTCTCGCAGTCATGGTTCTCCAGATCAGGTCACTGGGACCCCCTTGTTCTGTCATCCATGTTGAAGACAGAAGCAAAGAAAGTGTTAAACACCTCTGCCTCGTGTCTGTCCCTTTTTGTGAGATGACCACTCTCATCCTGTAATGGACCAATGGCATTTCTATACTGCCTGTTGCCATTAATATATTTGAAAAAACTCTATTGTCGCCTACATTTCTGGTCAGCTTTAACTCCAGTTGAGCTTTGTGTACATGAATTTCATCCCTGCAGCAGCAGGCAGAATCTCTGTGTTCTTCTCTTGTCACTTGACCCTTCTTCTGCTGGGTGTATGTATACCGGTTTTGCCTGATTTCCATGAGAAGATCCTTTCTCAGCCAAGCCNTAGAAGAAATCAGTGCCTGTTCTTCCTCTTCCCTTCATTTGGAAACTGTAGACTGCAATGCTGAACAGACCAAGTGACCTCAGCCACTCTTCATACTGCTTCATACTGTTCAAGGCCCTTCACCATCTTTGTTGCCTTCCTTTGAACACTCTAAGATCTTAATATCTTTCTTATATTGCAGCTACCAAAACTGTCACAATATTCAAGGTGAGGCTGCACCAGTGCAGAGAATCACATCAGGACCCACAGATTTGTAGGGATCCAGCTGGAGCAGCACATCCTTCACAATTTTGGGGTTGACTGGGAGTTGATCATTCTCGCAGTCATGGTTCTCCAGATCAGGTCACTGGGACCCCCTTGTTCTGTCATCCATGTTGAAGACAGAAGCAAAGAAAGTGTTAAACACCTCTGCCTCATGTCTGTCTCTGTTTGTGAGATGACCACTCTCATCCTGTAATGGACCAATGGCATTTCTATACTGCCTGTTGCCATTAATATATTTGAAAAAACTCTCTATTGTCGCCTACTTTTCTGGTCAGCTTTAACTCCAGTTGAGCTTTGTGTACATGAATTTCATCCCTGCAGCAGCAGGCAGAATCTCTGTGTTCTTCTCTTGTCACTTGACCCTTCTTCTGCTGGGTGTATGTATACCGGTTTTGCCTGATTTCCATGAGAAGATCCTTTCTCAGCCAAGCCAGCCTTCTGCCTCACCTGCTCCACTTCCAACATTTGTCCCCTTAGGAGGTGATGTTTAGAAAGTGACCAGCACTGATGGACCGCGGCAGCTGCGAAAACATTATTTTTGAGCAAGAAACGCCCTCTTTTGCATGGCAAAATCAATGAAAACAAGCCAAACTAATTCCTTCAATATATATACCACCCTGATTGGCAAAGTAGTAGGTTGCTGGTGAGAGAGAATGGGTTGGCGGAGGGACTGCTCAAGGAGATTCCAAGACCATGCTTTGCTAGTGGCCTGCTGGGCAGTTCAGTACTGCTCTGTGGTGTTCCCTGGTGATTCCAGGATAGACACTGTACGCAGGGAAGGTCTCTGCTCATGTCTAAGAAGACAGACTTTCAGGCTACAAGAGCAGTTTTCAGTCTTCATGGAGGCTCAAGAAGGCTTAGGGTGAAAAATATCCCATGGGATTAAATCCATAAAAGAACTCTAGCTCCGATGTTTCCCTTTCAGGTGCCACATTTGATTCCCCTTTGGCTGTTGCCTCACTTCAGAGGTGTCTGTGGGTACGTTTATACTGGCCTACATGTTTATTCTGCAGTATAATTTGAAACACAGCATCTCTAACGTTTATAGGCGAGGAACTGCCTTGCCTCCAGCTGGCAGAGACAAGTGCCAGCCTCATCCATGCTGATGTCATCTGAATTGCTACCAGAATAGACCTAAAAATGTTAGTTTCATCTGCTGAACCATGTGAAAATATGTATGAAATTGCAATATCAGGAATCTGATCAGTGCATCCTTCCTAGTGATCAGAACATTTGCATGAGAAGTTTGGTTTCACGTCTTGTTACCTTTATCTTACTCAAAACTGAGTCTTGAATACAGCTCTCTCACCTTGCAAATGATTGCTCTGAGAAGGAGCTAAGGACCTGCGTATTCTGGGACAAGTCTCCCTGATTTCTTGTTTGTTGACGCTCTCCTGCTTTTTGCCCAGACTTAATGAATATTTAATTATTTAAAGTGATTATGAATCTATTGCCTGGTAGACTAGTCACCTGAGAGATATGGGTCTTGCTATGTATTCCAGCCAGAGTGTGTTCCTGCTCTACTTCTTTTAAAGAAACGGGAAAGGAGGAGGACGATAGAATTGAGATATTTATGTGACATTCTAAATTAAGAATACTTTATTAGTCTGGAGGGGAAAGTATTCAGAGGATACCTATTTATTCATCACAGTGGTATACAGTACACAGAAAAAAACCTCAACCGTTTTCTTTGTAATGATTTTTAATCTTAATGCCCTGCCAGTGTTTATGGCAGTTTTTGGCAGATCGTCTCTAGTTTTGCAGACAACATGTAAAAAAAAAAAGTTTGCTCAGAGCTATTTGAAATGTTCACAAATGAACGTCTGTGTGCTTGAACTTTGCTTCAATGACTCTTCCTGCAACACTCCCTTCATACAGCGTAGTCAGTCCTTTGTCCCATGGCAGTTCTGCTCCACAGATGCCTGAGATGCAGATGCACAAACAACTTTTTTGCAGCCACCAGAACCTTATTCTGCAAATATTCCTTATTTATTTCACATCTGTGAAGATAGGGTTTTGTTTGACATTTTTTGAGGGCAGAAAAATTACCTCAACTAATGTTTAAGGAGGAAAGAAGGGCAGTGGGTCTGCAAATATTACTGAGGCAAGTCTGCAGCTGTTAGTCAAATAACAGTGAATGTTCTGGGGTTTAGTTACTAGAGGTGAATGATTGCAGTGCATTAATATAGCTGTAAGGAGGAAAACTGGAGAACTCTTTACCAGTTGTGACAGTTAATCAGTTTATTTCCTTTGCAGAACTTGTTTTGTAGGGCAGCAGACAGTTCTTCAGGAAGCTGAGGTACTTTTTATTGATTTGGGGCTTTACTTGAGTGCCTGTTCTCTACTTGTACTGCTGCAACTGTATGTGGTGAAGTCAGGCTGTTTGAACAGCTGTATGAAAAGTACTGTAGCTGAGAATCAGGCAACAAGATGGAAATTATGGAAATGCTCAAATTCTTTTCAGCTCAGTTTAAAAGAGTATTTAAGATGACCCTTCAGGTATGCTTCTGAACTTGTGCACTGGCATGTTTTGTGTTGGAAAGAACAATTTGTTCTTAGTTCTGTTCTGCACTCCACTCAGTTATCCAGTAATTTATCTAACTGTTCATTTGGTTACTTTTGTTTTTAATTGTAATCAACTGTTGGATTAAATTAATAGCTGATGCATCCTGAATCAGTAGCAGTTCCTACTGGATAAGAGTATGCTTATAAGCTTATTGAAGATACTGTAAATAAGGAGATAGCATATATGTGAAGACTTAATAGAAACTTCCGTTGCCTAACTATTTATATGTAATTTGATGGGTTTTTTCAGTTGTAATATCTGACTTGCAGAGCACATGCTGTTTACATTATGTGGCTTTTTTTTTGCTTAGCATTGCTTGTGTTAGGATATTTGAAAGTTAATTTAAATACTTTCTTTATTACATCTTTGCAACTCCTTTTTTTCTTAGTTTGTAAGATATCAGTAGTATGTGAGATCATGGGATTAGCTATGATTACTAAAACCTCCACCTTGCTTGTAGGTCTGTGAGATACTCTGAAAAAGAGCTTTTTGGATTACAGCTTGAACATTGTATAGGGCAGTGGGGATTCCAACCTGTAATTAGGATCATACCAGCCATTATTCCTCTAAGTGTGTTTATAACCTTGGAATTATCCCTTTGAATCTCATCTCAAGATTTTGGGAAGACATATTTCTTTGGTGATTCTTGTGCGAACAAACCTGATATAATGAAAAAACCCTGTCACTTTTGGCCTTTTGTAAGTTCAGGGACTAGACACTAACTCGAGCAAGAGGACTTTAAATTAAAGAGACATCTTAATTTCGAGTGTCTGAATGGACTGACAAGAGTCTCCTTAAGTTGACTGAATGTAGCTCTACTCACGTCAAGAAACAAGTACGGAGGTCCTTGTAATTTAATGTAGACTTCACAACATTAAATGACTGTTGATGACACTGATGTTCTTCTGTGTGAATTCTATTTTTCCTGTGATGGCTAAGATTTTTGCCAACATCCGGTACTTTGGTGGTTTCCTAAATGATGAGGTGGGCCTTGCTGAAGCAGTGCCCCATATGGCTGGAGTGGAGCTGGAACTGGTAAGTGTTGAGGAAACTTCTCAGTTGTGTATAGGCATGTGAATGTTCTCTAATGAGCCTTTGCTGCAGGGAAAGCTTGAGACCCACTGCAGTAAAATTTCAGTCAGTTAAAGCATTAGGCTTTGAATGTGTTCAGTGCTCTGAATAGTTGCTAACTAATGCAGGACTAGAGGGATGAATTAACTGGTACTGCTTTTTCAAGCAGAATAGTAGCTGCTGTGTGTTCTGTTATGCACAGGCTTGTTTATTTCACACTCATGAATTTGTTGACCTCACCAGAGCTCTTAACCTTCCTAGGGCTACTAATCTCCATAATGTCTGCAGGATTGGGCTTAATTTTGGCATGGGAATACACAAAACCAAATGAATCAAACTATGAGTCATCATTTTTACAGTAAAACATTCAAACCTCACTGTCTCACAGTCAATGTGCCTGGCCGATGCTTTCCTGAGAGCTTGTAGGATCTGACCCATGCTTTGGGAATCCTGACTTCTGAAGCAGACTGTAATGCAGAATATACTGGAGCAAAGCAAGAATGTCACTTGACTCAGATGCAACTCACAAGATAAAATCATTGTAGGTTTTGGACAGGATTATGCAGACATGACAGAATGTCTCAATAGTACAGTACTCAAGATGCCTTGTGAAAACTGTAGTGGTGATGTTTTCAGTTTAATGACTGTTACTTCCTTTTTTGCATATAGCTTAGTTGAAGCATGGTGCAATAAAATAAACTCACTTTTAAAATTTATTGAAGGCACTGAATTGTGGAGGTATGGAGAACGATGTGAATGTCACTTCCATGTCTGTACTATAAAATGCAAAAGCACAAAGGTAGTAACCACAGGACCCTTTTTGATGTTTCAATTTTTAAATCTTTGAAATGTTGGTGTGCTTGAAAGGGCTTCTAAATCCATTGGTTAGTCTGTGCTGTCTCGTATTGTGTTCAAAATCATAGCAGATAAGAGTGATCAGAAAGCTTAATGCAGTCAGAGCGTCACGACCTGTTATGTAAAGCAACATTTGGCAAGGCCTTCCCAGCTGCTGTAAATGAATGTTAACAGCATTTTATCATCTGCTTTCACTGTCTTTATTACATAAGCTGAATATTTATGACCCTATTAATATGTTTAGCTGTGAAATTGCAATATTGATGGAATGAAGGTTCCATAGAATATTGAACAGGAACTATTTTTGCCTTCTGAACAAAAGTTGTGTTAATATTAAAAAGCTTTGAGTTTGTATTTCAAATAAGTTTGTTGAATTGCTTTGCATGTGTATTATTTATTCCCTAAATTATTTATTTCTCTAAACATTGTCATAGGAAAAGTATTTCGATGACAGGATCATGTTGCTGAACATCATCTGTGTCTGTGTGTGTATGAAATACATATAACTTACCAGAAAGTGATGATTTTTTTTTACTTGTATTACAAGTCCTTGAATCCATAGTAATGATGCTATGTAGCCTTGAACAAACATAGCCAACCAGAGACCTGTTCCAGGTGGGATTCTGAGGCAAGCTGTAGGCCAAGTTGTTGTTACAATGATTCTTTTCTTTCTTTCTTTTTTTTTTTTTTTTTGGTAACCAAAATTTTACTTTCTCTGCTGCACTTCCTCGGGTACCTACTTGCTTTCCTTCTGTTGCAACTGTAGTGTTGTCTTGTGACCTGAAATGCATGTCACATTATCAGGGTATGTGTACAGCACATTACATGGTTGGGGACTGGTTCCAGATAATGTCCCACTACTGAATGTGCACTTGCCTGTATTGTGGTTTTACTTGGAATTACGTGTAGGAAGGTAATATGCTTTGTCAAGAGATGAATGAGGAGCTGTAAGACATTTCCCTTGGTAGCCTCTTAGATTATGTTATGTGTCCAAACAGAACTGAACACCACCATTTCAATAGTCATCTGCAAATTTCCAGCAAGAATGTGTGTTCAGTGGGTTGACACTGTTGTGTTCAGTGGCTCTCACCGATGGAATTTACAAGTGATACTGATACTGTGGTTCTTTATCATTCTGCAGGCTAAATAGTTGCAGGGTCATGTTTGCAAGTTGCCTACAAAAAGCCAAGCTGCAAAAGTAAGTTTTGCATTTCTTTTGAGTGAGATGAAGTTGTTGGTCACTTTTATCTTTGAGTGCAAAATCTGTAGCCTGTCTGAAGGATGCTGTCCTGAATCACAGAACTGCAGAATTGACTATGTTGGAAAAGACCTTTGAGATCATCAAGTCCAACCTATTACCTAACACCATCTCATCAACTAAACCATGGCACTCAGTGCCACGTCCAGTCTTTTTTTAAATGTTTCCAGGGCGGTGACTCCCTGGGCAGCCCATTCCAATGGCAAGTCACTCTGTCTTGCTACTGATTGCTAGGGCTAGAGTTTGAAACAGGAGGCTGTTTGTGGACATCCCTTTTGTTTTCAAACGTCTCATGGCTTGCAGTACAAATCCTGTGGTGTGTTCTGACACTGACATGTATCTAATCGTGAGTAACTCTGTCTTGTAACGGTCTGTACTTCCACCTTCCTCACAGTTTAAACCTCGCAAGCTGGTACAGGAGGCAGCTACACATGACTGTAGATGTACAAAGTCTTAGAAATTTAAAGGTCAGTCGGTGTGGAGTGTTAGAGTCAGGAAGAAAGTTTAGATTAACACATTTTTTATAGTATTTTGTCCCCAAGCAAGGTTGTTATAGTTACTGCAGAGCTCCAAATGGACTCTCATCCCTTATGGGGATTAGAGATTTAAGTATGTATTGTTCTTCTTGGTTACAGTATTGAGCAGTCAAATAAGGTTCATAATAGAACAAGGAAACCTTTGATTAGGACAGGAGTTTCAATTGCATTCTTTTTTGCTTTGTGTAAGAGAAACTTGTATTAAAACAGATAAATAAAACAGTGGATGGGTGAAGGAAGTTTGGAATAAGCATGTCTTTACAAAGTTAAGTGCTGAGTTTACATTAAAGCAATAATTTTTGTTTGGGAAGCTCTTAAAATGGGATTTGCCTTCTCCCCATCCCATTTTAAGGAAATGTTTTTCATCTTATTCAGTGGTTTAGTTGGGGGTTTTCTTGTTCTCTGATATTGTTCATATTGCTGTGTAAAATTAATAGGAGTGTTTACACTGTTAAAGTACTTTGGGTTTAGGTTGGTACATGCATTGTTGTACATACGTGGTACATGCATTTGTCCCTTACTCATCTTTATACTTAGTTTGTGCGATGTAAATACAATGTGGTATTTCCTTTGAACATGAAGAATGACATCTTCTCTAGTATGTTTCTAGTATGTTTTGGGGTGTACATTGCTCTGTGTTGTTGAGGTCTTGAAGTCAGTAATCTTCTGTACAGCCTCAGCGAGTTACTAGTATGAATAAATTATAAAACTGGGACCTTTGAGGAATAATATGTAGTAGCTTCAAGAGTTTCTTAATTTGTCTATGAAATTACCTTTGACAAAAAAACTGAACTGCAGTCCCCACTTCTCAACAGATACTGGTAAGAGGAAGCCTGTGGGATTTGAAGCCGGTTTTCTTTTGCACTGGCTTATCTAATGTTTACTGGCTTATTATGTGTGATAAGACAATGGAATATTCTCCTGTCTTAAATGAGTTTTTTAAAGAAACACCTCAAAAAGATGGTTGTGATGAAGCTTTGGCTATCTGTCCTATGCCTTGTGAAGTTTAAATGCCAGATCCATCAATGACAAAAGACTGCTGTTGTCTGGGAAATGATTGATTCCACTCCTTGTTTGAGTAGAAGAGCTCTCAGACATGGCTCAAGGTAGTCTATTTCCCTAATTGCCTATCTCTTTGGGTATTTTACAGCTTTCTGCTCTTTCCTGTCAAGAGAATGCTTTCCAGAGCAAATCCATATGCCTTTAAAGGACCTAACCAAACTTGTTAAGTTCAGAACAAAGCAGCCAGTGACTTCATCGGACTTCTGGTCAGGCTTTTGGAAAGGAAGGGCATAGTCCTTTATGTTAAATAACTGATGTTATCTTCCTTGCTCAAAACTTTTTTTTGTGGACTGTTGTTGAAATGTAACATTCCAGTTTTACTGGGTGAGCAGTAAACTCCATTTAAGTGCAGAACACAGTGCATCTTAGTTGTGAACATATAAAGGGTACTTCTTAGTAGCAGTATACTTGAAACTTAAATCTCCTGCTCTGACCCATATCTCGCATCCCCTTTACTGCACCCCAGATTAAGCTGTTGTCGTCCTCCCCCTTGCAGCAACCTCAGCTGGCGTGTGGGATTCTTTACCAGGAAGAAGAGGCAGGGACATTGTGTTGCATTTATAGAATGTGCTACTAAATGGCTCTTCCTGTTGCCTGACTTGAGCATGACTGGTTGTTGCTTGTCACAAGTATCAGTATGGTAACCTCATGTAAGGGAGATATTAGTAACTTGAGAGTGGAAATTTAAAAAGGTCTTTTTTTTCCCTGAATATCAATTAGCACCTGTTACCTCTTGTTCTTTCCATGTGCATCACTGAGAAGAGTCTGGCTCTTTTCCTTCCCTGTGTCCCCCATTAGATATTTTTGCTCATTGTTAAGATCCACCTTGAACCTTCTCTTATTCTCAGGATGAATAATGGTCTAGTGCTTTTTGTGGTCCTTTGCTGAACTCACTCTAATACGCCTGTTGTGCTGGGAGCCCAGAAGTGGACCCAGCACTGGAGATAACATCTCACCAGTTCCAAGCAGAGACAGAAAATCACCTTCACTTCCTACTGGCAGTGCCTTCCTAGTGCAACCCAGAGGCTGTTGGCCTTCTTTGCCACAAGGATACCTTGTGGAATCATGTTCAACTTGATGTCCATCAAGACTTCCTTTACCAAGCTGCTTTCCAGCCAGTACTGTGTACTCTACTGGTGCCTGGGGTTTTTCTTTTGAAGGTGCAGGACTCTGAATTTCCCTTTGGTAAACTTTGAGGTTCCCATCTGCCCATTTTTCCAGCCTGTTGAGGTCCCTTTGAATGGCAGCACAACCATATGGTTTGATATGGTGTATCAACTTGCTCTTCTCAGTTTTGTATTATGTGTACGTTGATGAGGATGCAGTCTGACCAATCATCCAGGTCCTTAATGAAGATGTGAAAGAGTACTGCCCCCAGCATCAGTCTCTGGGGTGTGCCACTGACTGGTATGACTGACATCCAGCTGGACTTCATACTGCTGATCATGAAACTTTGAGGTTGACAGTTCAGTCAGTTTTCAGTCCATCCCAATGTTTGTTCATCTAGCCCATACTTCTATCAGTTTTTCCATGAGAATGTTATAGAGGAACAGTGCTGGAAGACTTACTGAAGTCAAGATAGACAATATCCACTGTTCTTCCCTCATCTGCCAAGGAAATCATCTCATTGTAGAAGGTTATCATGTTAGTCAAGCCTGATTTTCTTTCATAATTGCATACTGACTATCTGAAATCACCTTCTTGTCCTTAATACAAGCTATTTCCAGAATTACTTTCTCCTTCACCTTCCTGGGGGTCCTGGTGAAACTGGCTGAACTGTAGCTCCTGGATCTTTCTCCTTTTCTTTCTTGAGAATAGGAGGTATTTGCTTTTTTCTGGTCCTGAGTAACCTCTCCTAATAGCTGTGATCTTTTGAAGATAGTCAAGAGTTGCCTTGTAATGGGCATTAACCAGCTCTTGGCATTCATAGGTGTATCCCATCAGGCCTAATGGATTTGGGTACATCCAGTTCGCATAAGTATTTGCAACTAATTCAGTTGTATCAAGGGGAAGTCTTGGTTGCTCCTAACTTTCCCATAGGTCTCAGGAACCTGAGAATGCCAAAGACAAATCTTGCCACTCAAGTCCCAAGTGAAGATGTCATCGAGCATCTCTGCATTTTCTCTGTCCTTTGTCACCATGTTCACTGCTCGATTCAGCAGTGGCCTAACAATTTTTCCTCATCTTACTTTTGTAGTTAATTTGCAGAAGCCCTTGTTTTTGTCCTTCATGTCCCTAGCCAGATGAAACACTAGACAGGCTTTGACTTTCCTACCTTCTTCCTTACATGCTTGCATAGTGTCTTTGTATTCTTCCTGGGTCACCTGTCTCTGTTGCCTCCTCTCATATGCCTCCTTCTTATGTTTGAGTTTTGACAAGATTTTCTTGTTCATCTATTTAGGCTTCCTGCCACTCTTGCTTGACTTTCTGCTCATCAGGGAAGATTATTCTTGAGCCCTTTAAAGCCTTTGGGTTTATTATTATCTATGATTAGTGTCCAGAGAAAACAGTGCCACACTTTCTTTAAGAGAATTACTTTAGTGAGAAAATAGTTGTTTTGGCAAAAGGATTTACAGGGAAAAAAACCCCAACAAACTTGCAACCAAGGAAAGACAGTATACTGAAGCATTAGCAAAGACTAACTCCATACAATTCAGTGAAAAATCAAAAGCATTACAGTAGAGCGTTAGGAAACAAAGACACGGTCCACAAAAACATTCAATTTAAAGCAATCAGTAACTCTGCTTAGTACAAGTTTCTCTAGTTTTAAGTTACCCACAAGAGAAAGGAGTAGAGGAGGAAAAGAGGTTAGAGTGAGGAAAAGAGAAAGAAACAGTGAAGAAAGAAAAAGGAGGAAGAGAGAAAAATAGTTAACATGAGTCACATGTTGCCAGATCTTCAGGCAGCAGCCCAAACTCCCAGTCCACAGCTGACTCACACATTCCCTCTCTCCCTCCAGCCTCATGGAGACCTCGTGCAGCTCTTTAAATATGGTTTGGCTACTGTGGCCACTCCTCCAGGCAGGACAACTGGTCCTTTGACCATTCAGTGCCTTCCTAGCCAGAATGATGAGTGCCACAGCCAGTCAGGAGCTCCAGGGGTATGGTGTGGGCAGTCCTTCAGGCCCCTCACATAAATCTCAGGCCATGTGCTTCAGCCATCGTGGACTGTGTGCTTTGCAGCAGGTCCAGCCATGCACTCTAAGTCAAACCATGAGGCTGCAAGGCTTCTGGCTCTGCCACACACACACACATCAGCTGATTTGTTCCAACCCAAATGATTAATGAAGATTCAGATACTACTTACAGCATCCCATCCTTCAGGTGGGTCAACAGCACCACTCAGCTTGGTGTCATCTGCAAACTTGCTGAAGGTGCACTCGATCCTTTCATCGATGTCATTAATGGAGATACTAAATAACACTAGTCCCAATATGGACCCCTGGGGGACACCACATATCTCTGATATCTGTTGGGACATCGTGTGCCTTCAGCCTGGAAAAGGTGTCTGTGCAAAATCTCAGCGTTTATTCTGCCTGCAGGAGAAAGACCCAGGAAGCTTTCCTGATGCCCTTCTGTATCCACTGGTTTAAGATCTGCCAACTTTTTGCCTGCTCACCCACCCAGACACAGAAGGTGGTACAGAGAAAGGGGGTGGGTTACAAAGTCAGGGTAATTAAGAATCGGTTGCTGTCATGGTTTTCGGTGCTGCTCTTCTGGAGACATTTGGACATACCTGGGCAGCTCTAACATGGGCTGCCTCTGCTGCCGTTGGGTAATTTATGAAACTGCACTGTCCACGAAGAACGGAGAATGATGGGTTGCTTGTAAAACATCGTGTGACTGCTCTTCAAGTAATCTGCATAGATTAGGAGATTTTGGTTGCTTGTTTTTCCCCGGCTCAAATACAAATCAGTTTATCACATTGATCCAAATAGGACAGATCACATGGTGAGGATGTACTGGCAGGGAATGTGTGCTTATGGTGGATGGATTTATGGAGCTAATAAACAAAATTTCATAGAACTTGGATTACGTAATTAAATAAAGCAGAAAAAATACTAGTATATAGTTATTAAACCTATATACTGCACTGATACTAAAGATTTTGTGAATTAACCTTTTTGGTTAAGCAGTAATATTCCTCTCTAAACTTTTTAAACTAATCTTGCATTGAGTAATTTTAGAATAAATTCTGCAGGTGCATTTAGTATAAGAATGTCCCTAGGTCAGTGACACATGCTGACTATAGTCCTTGCAAGAATTTTCTCTGTGGACATCCAAAAAAAAAAAACCCAAAAATTGCAACTTTCATCTTAATTGAACCCTTGAAATTTGTGCAAACCCAATGGAAGTGGAAACTAGACATCTTGTCAGCAAATTGCAAGCTATCAGTCACAGCTACAAATGAAAGCTAACATGACCTACATCTGTCGTTTTGCTACAATGGTGCCAGCATTACAGTTTCATTGTTTAGCTTTAGGGTCAAGCCTGTTGAGACCTCTTTTTATTCAGCTTTGAATGTATCCATTTTCATTAAGTTTTTCAAAGCCATATGAAAGACTCAGCAGGGCAAGATGTGGCGATGCCGAACCTAAGTTAGTCTTGCAGCTATCAAACTGTCTCCTAGTCACAGATGGTCACTGTGATTGTCCACACCAAACTACCACCGGAGCTGCTATTCAAAGGACACGAAACTGACGGTACAAAGGGACGCCTTTTTTCCTGCCAGTAAATGAAGCTAGTGTTGCTCTGAGCTGGCATTGTTGGAGGTTTTGTGCAGGAGAAGAATGGTTGTTGACAAATCAGTTTCCATGCTGAAAAATGCTACTCTTATTCCTAAATTTAGATATCTTTCCTTGGTTGAGTAACTCTGACTAATATCAGAGTGGCATTTTGCAAACTATTTTCATTGAATATTTGTATGATGGCTGTACTGAGAGGTCTAATACCTGACATCAGTAAATGCAAGCTTGTTAATATGACACACTTCTGTTTCATAATTCCATTAGAAGAAAATCTCTTTGACTGTTTAAAAACATCTGAGGCCTTAATTGCCACATTTCTGTGTTTAATCCTCAAATCTTAGTGTGCTTACATAAATTAAAGGAGTTGTGTAATTTGGTTAACCAAGTACTAAATACCTTGCTTTCCATGGTATAAAAAGGAAGGTTTTAGAGCTAGTAAGTGAATCTTCCAACTCTTTCTTATGTGAATGTGCTTTTTGTTTTGTTTTTAAACGGAACTACTTTTTCCATTTTCCTACTACCATTTTCTAAGTACCATTTTCTTTCTTTTCTGGTACAATGGGGTGAAAGCCTCTGCACAAATAACCTGATTGTTTGTTAACAGCCTGGAGAAAGTTCTGGTGAGATTAATATAGTTCTTGCCTGAAAGAACAATAAAAAGCAATAAAGCCAATTCCTATCGTATGGGATCCTTTTACTACTGGCAAAGGAACTCTTAAAGTTCAAGTGACCACATTGCTGAAGTGGATGCATGTTCCTGAATAGGAAATACCAAGCTTCTGTGGAAACCAGTTGAGTGATTCACCTCATAACATTTTTAGAAGCTGTACTTCAATTATTAGAGTATGGGGGGATTGGGGTGGGTTGGTTTGTTTTCTTTCCCACCCCACCCCCGCCTCCCCATACTCCACTGAAGCTGTCCATTGGACAGCCTCCTGTGCTATAGTGGAATTTTTCAGCCCCCCAAGGCCCTCAGTAATTTCTGAGTGGCCTGTTGCCCCTGGAATTTCATAGATCTCTGAATACTTCATGTTTGTTTTGTCCCTTCCTCTGGCCTGGCAGTCTGTTGCTACATGAAATGTCTTAACTAGACAGGTATAAGTTACAGAAGAGTATTCTTCTACGTGTGAGAGGTAATGAACCTCGTAATGTACTTCAATTTGCAGTCATTAGAATGAAATACTTCTCTGCCAAAGATAGAACTGAAAAAGAGGAATATATTTCCCATAACATGAAATCACTTGCATAGGGATGGATTTGACTGTTCCAGAAAGAAACTTCCAACTTTCTTCTGTCTTGATTATTGTGTTAACAAGGTAACCTAAAGAAGGAAACTTTTTGCAAGGAAAGAGATGAATACTGATGATTTTCAGATCTTGTAAGAACTGAAAGGAGTTTGACACTGACCTAAAGCTGAGTCACTTGTGTAACTAGTCCTTCTTAATGACTTTGGTCAATATGTCCTTGCATCTATGATCATGCTTTCTGCTCTCTTGCTTGATCTTAGCTCTGGTATTGTTTTCCCATTTCTGCCTTATAGTATACTGCATGCATATAATTCCTTAAACAAATGTGATGTAAATTACTAGAATTTTTCAATAGTGACTTCCTGGGAGCTGTGTCCTGCTTAAGGGGCAGTTTCTAGACTTGCGGTTTCCTTTCTCATAGCTAGTATGTGTTGGTTACAATGTCAGTGTAGCTTATGCTGTGTATTTTTGAGGCAGAAGCTTTTCCCTATTTTTTCTGATGTAACAGGTGCTGGTAGAAGAAGCAATAAATGTGCTTGGGCCAAGCAGTACGGATCTTACAAATTGAAACCTTGTGCAAAAACAGTTGGTCTCTGCAGGCTGTGGACTGCGGAGCTCTGAGGAATGGGAGCAGGGAGTGCTGGGCATGACACTTGGGTGATGTGGTCCCAGAGCCTGGCCTCTCCAATGCAAGGGGGAATCAGCCATAGCTCCTTCAGCAGTCTCTGTGCCAGGCAGTCCTGGCACCTCCTGCACTTGCCTGATACGTGAAAGGGCTTTTCTGACTTCAATTGGTTCGATGTTCTGGGACTTTACCAGCTACAGATAAACAACCTGTCAGTGAACTGGTCAGGTTTAATTACTAGTTTGAGTAATACTGAAAAAGAATTTTTTTTGATTTTCCATAGTCACTGTCAGAACAGAAATATATCTGTATTCAGTATATATTTCAGTATCCCTTTTCAGCTTCAGTTTAACTTCATGTCCAGAAAGACATAAAGGTCTTGCCCTGTCAAATGCACTGGAGTCAAGCAGGAGATCTTAACTACATGTCCATGAATTGCAACAACAAAAGTACTTAAAGCATTTCAAGATGTCATTTTCTGGTTTTGCACACAGAGTAAGATTTCTAAGAATAAAGGAAAAACTCTGGAGTATAGTGTGCTCTGCTGAGCGAGTAGTTCCTGCTACATTTGGACTGGTTGTACCTTCTTTGTCTGGTTTCCAATACAGCTGTAAGTTTAGATGGAACAGCAAATCCAAATAAACTGTTAAAAGATCTAAGTTAAAATATGTGGTTTGGGTCGTGGTATTTTCTTTTTGGCCTTACATTGCAGTTAAAGGAAAATCTATACTATTGGTCATCTCACAGATGTTAAGTTACTAAATAAATTGTACTGGCTGCATAAATTATATTGAGGTTTAAGATAGCATCAGTATCTTGAAAAAGAAAATGGAGAGGCTTAGGGTTTGGATACCCGAAGTGAACTTTTCTTCTGTGAGGAGTTACTACTCTGCACTTCAGGACAAAGCTGATGTGTTGCTGTTCACACTGGAAAATTACCACATTTACATTGTCCTGGTGTCATAGAAATATTCTATCAATTACCTACTTAAATGCTCAGAGAGATGATGTTTGCACTTCCTTACTGTCCTAGTGTTTTTATTAAAACTTTCTTACCCTGTGCTATTTCTTTTAGAAGATACTTGTAAAATCAAGTGTCTGATTCCACACTCAGAGTCTACAGTAACTTTTTTGTAGATTGTAAAATGGCTTCTGGATGTTCACGACCCCCAGAACAGAATAGGATTTGTTAACTTATCTGATGATATGGCTGAAAGCACCTGCATCACCTTTAGAGAGGTATCCCATTCTACAACAGATTTAAAACATCTGGCAAGCATTCTGTCAGCTGATTATTACCATCATCATTTCCTTCAAGACACCAATTTCCCATAACTTATCCTGCCTTATGGCTCTTCTTCAAAAGAAAAGGAGAGATTGTACACCAGGTAATTGCATTCACTCAGACCATTTTCATACTGTCTAGGAGCCCAAGTGGTGTTTTAGCATTCCAGTGTAGCCAGGAGCATACAAGATCCTAGACTTCATCAGCTTGGCATTGTCGCTACGTGAGCGCGTTTGGTGTGAGGACACTTGGGAGTCCTTGAACTACTTCTAAGGGGGTCTGCAGCCAGAAAACTAGGAAGACAAACCTGTTGATAACAGGTTTATATTTGCTGGTTTTATATGCCTCTTCTGGAAAATACTTGTGGAGTTGCTCAGCTCAAATGCGACTGAAATGCAGTGTGGCCAGGGTACTGCATATTGTTGTATGCCTCAGCCTACAATTTAACTGCTAGGACCATTTCTCACTGTTCTGTGATGCTTCCCTTTTGTGTTCACTCCTTTTGCATGCTGTGTCTCAAAGGTGGCTGTTGCTCCCCTTTTGCCTGAGGAATGCTGGCAAAGTCTCACCTCTGAGCTCTTCCATCTAAATCCTTAATCAAAGAGTCTGCAGGATGAGAACAAGCATGCTGTTTCTGCATCTCTTTTGCCAAGAGCACTGAATTTATGTGTGGATGGTCTCTCTGGCTACGGAGAGTTTAAGTGTCTTAGTTTTAAATGTCTTCCTTTGGTTTTGGGGTGTCCGCTATTGCTTAGTTAGGTAATTCTGTGTGACAAACTTCTGCTAATTTTAAAGTTTCTTTCTCTCTATCCATTGACTTCCTTTCAAAAATATGCAAAAAATAAGGCAAAGATTTCAGGTACTGTTGTTATCAATGCAAACCTTTCAAGGCATTCTCTTGAGGGAAATTAGCGACACCTTATTCATCAGTGTGCTTGACACTGGCACAGGGGAAAATTGTTTGCATGTTTTATGAGTGGTTTATATCAGGAAAAACTGGAATTTGCTTTCACTCTTTAGGCATGTAATTCCTGCATAAATTACTTATTAAGTTAAATGATTGATTACAGCTGGAGTTTTACATAAAACTGAGGAGTTGCAGAGAGTAAGAGACTTAAAATAATACCTTGAAAACAATACATTGCAGCTTGAAAGTGTTACATTGCAAAGGGAGCTGGAACTGAGCCCTATACTTCCTGAAGAGATGGCTAAATCTCTGTACTTTAATTTTATCAGCCTTGTGGTGCTGTCTGTTTGAAATTACTTGGAAGTTTGTTGTTGCTTTTTTTTAATGTGGAGTTTAACCTTAAAGTTGCTCAGTAGCTTTTTAGAAAAAATTATTTTGAAAGTAGGTGATATGAAAATCTCAAAAAAACACAAAGGAACTTCTGACTGCTTGAGCTGCATATGCTTAAAGTTTATGAAAGGAGGTATTCAGGGACAGGGTGCAGCGTTGTGTCTTGCATCCTCAACGCAGCTGCTTAGCAGCGATAAGGAAGCAATGCTCCATTCACGCTGACCTTGTTTCCAAAGAAGCCTTGTCCTATGAACTACTGAAAATAAGGAAGAATTTCCTGTGACATGCTGCTTATGTTGGCTTTTTAAAGGGGAGTAGAATGAAATCTCTGAGCATGACACATACTGTATCTAACCACACAGGATTTCCTGTGCTGGAATGGAAGCTTAGTGGAAGCCACGTTTCTCTCTTCCTCTTAATTCATTCAGAAAAACAGAGGTCAGCATCATGAAGTGATACAGCCATAGTCACTGTTAAAAGCTAAAATCTGCAATTGCTAATGATAGATTGATGCCAAGATGACTGCAAGGCATATTTTTTCCCTTTAACACAATAAGGCCTGTACATACCCTCATTACACTTTTAAACTGTCATAAAAGAGGAGTTGTGCAATTAAAAATTCCATCTCAATGAGGGTGAGAAAAATAATGTATATATTGCATTAAACTTCAGTGTCTTTCGGTATTAGGCTTTTGGCTTTATTTAGAATGAATAGATGATGAGAAAGACACAGAATGATATTTAGATTTTGGATTTGCCTCTAAAATAAATATTTTTCCTTAAATATAACTTCATTTTATAATACTTTAGTTAAATAAAATTCCTAGTGTTTTTCCTGTCTGCTAACTTGCAGCATTATCTTCCTAGCAGTGTTTCATTGGGTTTGACTGGTAAAATCAGAGCTTCCTGCCATAACCACAGTGAAGGTTGGTTGGAATTACAAAAGAGATTTTGTTAGGATAAAGGGCATATATTTTCACTCCTATTTAAAATATAATCGCCCTGTTTGCTGTAGATCTTCAGAGAGTGAGCTAACAGCCTGTACCTTTTCCTCATGTTCTGCCTGTGCTTAATGGCAAGACATCCAGATACACTCACACTGTGTGTGGCACCCTGCAAGCTCACTTTGCTCCAGAGCCAAGCTGACCAGCAGCCTCTTGACTATACTGGCTTAATGGTGAACCCAGAGCCTCCTTGGTACTTGTCTTGGGTTCACTGCTTTTAAGTTGTTAACACATTTTTATTCTTCTTTGAATCCAAATTGTGGTCTGCCATCATTGTGGAATATGGGTAAGAGTGTGTTTACTGACTCATGTTGCTGGTGTGGACTCTGTGCAAGTCTTCTTCCTAGCTATAGCATTCATAGTGGAGAGTGATTAATTCCTCTATAGTTTTTACTTTTACTGAAGTGGTGTTATTTATATTGCTTTTATGTAATCTGGATTTGCTTGGGCTCATGCTCATGCATAATTTTTTTGTCTAAGAGGCAAAAATCTTTTACTCCTGGAATGTTTCAGCTTCTCTTTAGCAATTCTGAGGCATCTTATTTAAAGAGCTATTTTTTAAAGAGCAGCACAGTCCCATGTAAGAAGTCATCTCATGGCACACTTTCAGCACTTCTGCTTGGTAGAGTCTCTGTACTTGATTTTCTTCCAGAGTATAGCCTGGTACTGCTGCAGGCCCTCAGTGTGATGAGAGCCAACAAATTATATATACTAAAGGCCTGTATGGATGGACTCAACCTGCTTTTAGCACAGTCCCATTTGCAATGTCTTCATGTTACACATACTAACCTGGCACATCAGCTGTTTCTGTATGATGTCTCTGGAGTTCAGTCTTTACTTGTGTCAGCATTTACATTCGTGTGTTACTGAGGGGATACTTGGATCTTGTATGTCTCAATTAATTGTTTGAATATTTTAAATATAAAGCAAAATCATAAAAGGCAAGCCATTAAGGAATTTTTGTGTGTTCTACATGAGGACTTCCTTCTGTGCCACTTTACATATGTTTTGGTTGTGTACTTACCTTGAAAGAATAGAATGGTTTTCTAGAGTCACTACAGAGAGATGGTCTGTAAACAGTTTGCAGAAGCAAATAGAATTTGCAGATCAGAACGCTTCCACTCAATTTGATGATCTATTAAATAAGGCAAAATTTAAAGGCACTTCTAAACAAAATGTGGTATGTTTTTTTCTCTCTCTCTCTTTCCACAATCCCCAGATTCTCCCTGGCTAATTGTTTGAACAAATGTTCTACTTATTATTAGAGTTGGGTAGTTATAGAGGGGATTTGATCTTTTTTATTTTGAGTTAACTGTAACGTAGATAGATACATATATAGAGATATATGCAACTATGATGAGTTGCGTAGAGTTTTAAGAATATATTTTACTTGAAACACAAGGTATCACAGGCTTTTAAAGTGACAACAACTTAAACATACTGTATATCTTGGAGCACATTTGAGAACTGAAGTAATGTCTTTCAGCGTTTCCTCAAAAGGATTTTTCACTTTTGGTTTTCATATCATACTGCATATTGTACTCTGGGTGAAGAGGGTAGCATAGACTGTTCAGCCAGACTGTAGGTGTGTTGGCCCAGCAGGAATAGTTTGGCAACTTAGGGCAAGTCTTAGAAGTACTTCATTGAGAGGAATAAAGTTTTCTCAACCCTTCCAAGGGTTTACTAGCTTGGCCACCATTTCCATGCTTCTTGTTTCTTTGGTCTTCAAAGGAATCACATGTCCATTTACCAGGTGCATATCCTCTTCTGAACAATATTTGTGGATTTGCACAAATCCACAAAACTAAACTCCAGTATTTATGGATCTGCCATGCACTGCTTAGCTCAGGCTAGAATTTCTTTTGCTGGCCAGTCACTTATAATAACACCGCTAAATTTCAGTAACCAGTTTTACCTGGTCTGTAAGAAAGCATCTAGTGCTGTATTTCCTGAAACATTCCATTTAACCAAAACTTAGCTGTGCTAGGAAGGCATGAGTAGCCTGCATTTCAGTTTATGCCTCCTATGGGCTTCTGACTGACAATTCCTTTGAAATTCTGCAAGCAATGCCAGGCACAGCTTGGCATACTCTTACCTGAATTACAATTTGATTTTAGCGTAAAGTTTTGCAACTATGTATGAAGATAGTTTGATAATTATGCTCTGTGCCTGCCTCTAAGGAATTAAAAGTAGTTCTAAAGTGACAATTTGTCATTAGCAACCATGAGATAAGGTCCCAAAGTTGATAAAACCTGAAGTGAGATATCTGAAACTTCACAGTGTATAAGCCTGTGTGTGTCCTGCTGGCTGAAAGGGAAATTCTGCAATATACTGTTTACCACATGCACTAAATTTGTGTAAGACATCAGTACTTACTGCTCTGGTCGTTGGCCTTTCTTTCAATGCTGCTTAATGAGTAAGTTGTGAAGGATGGCTTTGCATCTGCAAGTTATGAATGAAATATTGGAGTGCATATTACCATGGTGGCCTTCCTGTGTGGCATTTGGTTGCTCAGAGACAGTAACCACAATTTCTTGTGATACTTAATTTAAATACATGCATTCCTTTCTGTGTAATTATATATATATGTATATACACACACACACACATATATACATATGAGATTCATAATATGAGGATGGCATTTTAAATATGGTCATCTTTTACTATGTTTGTGGTAACCCAGAAAACCAGTTAAAAAAATAATTTAGTGTACTTGGGATTCATATGGTAAGTCTGCTTTATCAGCATTTTCTTGGCATTATTTGTGTGGTGCCTGCTGAAGGCTGCAGTGCCAAAGGCTGTGAAGGGGAAAGTGGGATGTGTGCTGACCTTTCTGGGTATCAGACCAACTGTTACTGGGCAATTATATTTAACGCTTGCTGTGAAGATGTTGAAGAGCAGATGCGGAATATTATTCCAGCTCCCCTTTCTTTGTATTTTTTTTACTCACTTATTTGAAGACAAAAGAAATTTTGGTGGAAGCCCAAGAACACAGTCTGACACTGACTTGTCTGCTTGCTTGTTAAACAGTTTATCACTGTTGCCCATTTGGAAAGGTACACTAGCACAGTTACCTGCAAAGGAAAGAGGCACTTATTAACACTATAGAATAGACATAGTGGAAAAAAGACAATAAATATTTTAATTTTAAGCCTTTTCAGTTTGAAAATATAAAGACATTGTTTTTACTTTGTAGTGGCTATGATTGTTTTATGTTGCTCGTAAATAGAAAGATTCATCAATAAACATGTCAGTCTACTAGCAACTGCACTTGTGTTTTCTGCAGGTATTTACATATGATAAATGGAAGACAAGAAAATATCCCTGAATTGGCATAAAGGGATTGGTAAAGACGTATTGCCAAAATTAAAACTGGAGAATATTTTGTTGCATAATAGATGAAGTGAGGAAAGAGGAATCTTTTTGTGTATCCACCATGATGTGTGTGTTGTGCAGATGCAGAATAGGAAAAGTTGTATTACTGAACAGGAAATATTTAGTGTAGGAGTACCTGATAAGGATTTTATTGCTTCTTTGGGCTAATACTTCGTATTTCTTTGCATTTTTACGGAGTTATTATTGCCACTATCAATGAAAACAATTGCTAATCTGCCTAGAGTCACTAGTTTGGGGATTTTTAAGTAGACCAGCAGCACCATCTTCTACCCATTTCCAGTTTCACCATTGGGTGCCCCAGTAAATTCTGCAAGGTCCTACACACACACACTCTTTGATAAATAACAAATGGCAGGTGCAGCTGGTCACAGGTGTTAGCAGATTTAGCTGTCTGGTCAGACCGATGATGTTATGTTGAAGCCATGATATGGAGTGAAGTGTTCCCTGTACCTCTCCAGGGAGCTGGTGCCTGTCAGGTGCCAAAAAATCTTTGGCAGGCTGGAGTCACAAAGTATCTGTGGACTCCTTGGAGAAGAGAAAGTTTTAATTATGTTCAGGGAAGACAGCATCTTTTGGTAGATTGCTTATTTAAAAAGGATGCAAAATTTTCTTCTAGAAATACTCTGGTTTAGGAGTAGTTATTTTACGAAAACAATTCCCAGATTCCACAGCTTGCATCTTTTATCTTCTCTTTTGGATCAGTCAGGAGGGTAGGCTGCAGACCACAGTTAGTCATCACAGATCATGCTGTGG